>JAHWFP010160796.1:0-18683 GCA_023313725.1 Lithobius niger | reverse complement strand
AAAAAGAAGTTAAACAATAGCCCAATTTTTTTTTTACCTTGCAATCTGCACGTAAGCAAAACTCGCTAAGGATTCCCGCCAAGCTTTTCAGTCATTTGAAGTCGTGATTTCAAACGCCAAATTCCTTCGCGAAGCTAATCCCACCGAGTAATAGTTCGAAGGTTAAACGAAACACGAAAATTGGTAACAGCGCAATTTTCAATTATGTCATTTAACGTTTGAAGTCTTAGCCAGAGGGATAAACTTGGCGAAAGAGCTTGGCGTTTGATATCACGAATTCAAACGGCCGGAAACCTTGGCGAGAATCCGTAACAAGTTTTGGTTTGGTAGGATAACCCTTAGTTTTGGTCTAAATAGACAAAATCCTGTTTTTTTCTTCTTAGCAATTACAAGGTGGAGGGTTTATGCCGTTTTGAGGACAGCGGTAAGGTTTCATGTGGACTAAAAACTTCAGTAACACTGTGGCATCTGAAACTATACACGAAAGTTTATTCGTGTTCCTTTGGTTCACTTAAACCTTGCCTAAACCAATAAGCAATGGCTGTTTGCCGTGACGTCACCATGAGTTAGCCAATGACGAACGAGAACAACGGCTGTTTGGCCGTCTGATTGGACTAGCCCAGTCACGTGATATACACGTTATCAGCAAACAGCCATGGCGCGTGGTATAAATCATCAAACGATTGCTTTTTTAACAGCACGCAGTAAGAAAGCTGACGTTTAGATTGCGTTTTTGTTTTCTAAATGTTTACGTGTGTTTTTGTCTTAGTCGATACGTCCACCGAATTTGCCATATTTAGCAGCGGGAAAAACAACAATTCTTGACTCGTGCTGTTGTTGTGGTGCTTCGACGTTTTCGTATTCATTGTTGTAAGCCAAATATATTGTTCATTGTTGTATTATTGAAAAAAAAAATTCGGGAGAATAGAAGGGCCCTGTGGTGCCCCTTGCTCATGTCGATTGTGGCATATCAAAGATCCTGGGCAGGGCTCCCAGTCCTCCTATATTTCCTATTTTTTTTTATAGGATTCCTATAAAGCTCCTATAAATCGTGAAATGCTCCTATATTTCCTACATTTTTCAGTCCTGAACTAAAATAATGCCACGTTTGGCGCGTGATTCCTTGCTACTCTAATTATTTGAATCCGGAAAGAAGAACGTCTATCTTCCCCATCGTTGGGCGCTGCAGCATGGTATACGCAAACTGAACGTCAGTTGGTCAAGCGGTCAAACACGGCCAAGTAAAGCATAGACCGACCGTGTATGTGCACTCAAAATTGTTTATTTTTCCTATTGCATTGTAGGACAACAACAAAACTATAGTTGTCCTACAGTACAATAGGACACTGTCCCACTGCATCCAGGCTAATAATCACTTTAAACCTCCTATCAATTTTGTTTGAATTTTCTATAAAGCTTCTATTTTTTTTAACAAGAAAGTCCTCTATTTCCTATTTTTTTATCCATTGAAGTTGGCTGGCAGTCATGCCTGGGTTTTCCACCTGGATCGCTCCATCTAAATTGTCCCTTTCATCGTCGTGGGGCACATAACCCAGTTTTGGTTCGTGCTCCCTCAAAAACAAACAATAAAATTCTGAAACTCTGCCCTTAAAATAGTATTGAGGTTGATTGGTAACTTAACCCTAACCTCCAAACCAGCATAAGGCTCGTTCCATCGTTAAACTAAGCTGTCAGCTTTATTCACCGCATGGAAGAATTTATTTTCGTGAAACTAGTAGTAGCTAGTAATTAGTCAAATCAAGGTTATTCACATGTTTTTTTTTTCAGCAAGAAAACGTTAAGCTGTGTCACTAACAGTGACGTCTATGTTGTCAGGCGACCAAACTCTTCCATCAACCAAAGTTTCAGCCTTTTCTGTCGCATTGTTATTTACCTAAGATGCTTGAAAATAGCCAAACTTAGCTGTAAAGACACAAGTGTCTAGTGGTCGCCATGCTCATATATATATATATTATCTGGATATTTATCGTTTGTCTTGGTGGGCGACACACTAGCGTGACTTCTATGTCACTAGCGTGTGTCTTAATAACCAAGGCTGGCTGGAAAGAAGTTTTGAATCGCTCTCCCAGCGGTGGTTTTACGGATAGGCAAACAAGGCAGTTGTCTAGGGAGGCAAATTTTCCACACAAAAAGAAATGTTTTAAATACGCATTCTAGATAAATTTTGTTTCCCGCCCTAGCTGTAAAGAACGGAAGTGTCTAGTGGTCGCCTATTTTATCTGGATAGGACGGACGTGAGTTATTGCTGAACAATTTAGCCAGAAAACACACTAGCGTGTGTATAAATTTATGTTGTAGGCTAAGTTATTCTGTTTTTCAAATGCAAACCGATGGTTTTTCTGGTATTCCACGTGTCCCCATCAGGCCGATTTGAAATTTATCAGTAAAATTAAAGTTTAGATCAAATAGTATATATAGGACGTCGAAAACTGCACGAAACCGTTTCGTGAAATATTTTCTCTGCCAGATTAGACAAAATAACTATTGGGTTGTTTTGAATAATTGTTCTACGTTTTCTTCGTATTCCCTATCTGATACAGTTCTTCGAAGCGAACTCGCGTGTAAATTTATGTTCCAGGAAGTGTTGACACAGCGAATCTCATCCACAGAACACCTGGACCTCTCTAGCATGCTTCTAAATCAGTGCTTAGGCATTTCTACTGTTAAAAGAACCGTAACGTCGATCTACTGGTAGGGAGAGAATTAGAAATCAAACAAAAAATAGCCACAGAGCTGTTAGGTTTTCAGCCACCTATATTGTATAGTCTGTTCCACATTACGTTTGCAGAAAACTGACTGCATGATGCCACATTTTCTTCCACTAACGAGTGCAAAAACATGTAAATATCGCGCTCGTAAACTCTAACAGTAACCGTGGAGAGTCTACAAGTGTGATATCAACACGTTTTGCACTTGTAGTGCAAGAAAACGTGGCGTCGTTCAGTCAGTTTCCTGCAGACATAATGTGGAACAGACTACAGAAAGAGGCGCATTACTACGAGGTTTGTGTGGGTTCCCTGGAAGGTGAACTCCCGTTTCGCCAAATCCCATTTCGCCAAAAAAAAAAAAAAGCAGATTAACAGTTTTGCCCTCAGGGCCCAGTCCCGTTTCGCCAAACCCGTTTCGCCAAAACGAATTTGACAACATTTTACGTACACGAAATTTAATACCTTATTTCTATGTAATGAGGCTTTAAAAGGGAAAAATTTACCAGAGACAAGCAGTGGTAGAATAAGCCCAGTTGATTTATTAGCGTTTTGAAAACTAACCATAACAGCCGGAAAAACTTGCGCTTTAAATATAATTTAGAATGCTTGGGCGTCACTACGTCAATGCCAAGGTTCTCTTTGAATAATAGTTAGTTATACACGTGATGGTTTAACCTTTTCCAAACGGGAATTCCCGTTTTGTAGAATCCCGTTTCTCAGAATCAAAATGTCTTCAAAAATTTAACATTGCAGAAGTTAAAGAGGCATGCCTTATTGTTAGTAATTTTTGATTAGTTGTGGTTTGTGATGTTATGTGTCTAGCCGCAGCGAGCGCGGTAGCGCGAGCGAGGGAGATAATTTGAAACAAATTATTTTGCAAAATGGGATTCTGCAAAACGGGTGTTTGTCTATAAATGTCTGACCAGCATCATGTTATAAATGTTCGTGTTTAAATGGTTTAAATGTTTCGTGTGCCTAACATTTCGTAAACGCCCATTAGGCGAAACGGGATTTGTCGAAACGGGACTGGCCCCTGAGGCAAAAGCTGTTAATCTGCTTTCTTTTTGGCGAAACTGGATTTGGCGAAATGGGATTTGGCGAAACGGGACGTAACCCCCTAGAACCTGACAACGGGGCGTAAATTCGTCTCAGACTAGCGCGCGCCGGCCGCTTGTGTTCGGGCCAGCGCGGCCTCCAAGGTTTTTACCGCCCTAAGCGCGCCAGGGAATAAACCTTGCATTTATTCCTCTGCCAGCACGAAAGGCCCTTCTTCCTTTTGCTGCTCCCCTACGGGTGAAGTCCCGTTTCTCCAAATCCCGTTTCGCCAAATCTCGTTTTCCCAAATCCCGTTTTGCGAAAAAGAAAGCAGATTAAAAGCGTTTGCCTGAAGGGCAAATCCCCTTTCGCTAAATCCCGTAACGCCAACTCTAATTTGACAAAATGTTAGGTACAAGAAGTTTAATACCGTATTCCTATGTAAAGGGGATTTTAAAGGCAAACATTTAACAGAGACAAGCTTTGGCAGAATAAGAGCAATTGATTTATTTGCGTTTCGAAAACTATAGCAATACAGAAGGAAAAACATGTACTTTAAATGTTGTTTGGAATGCATGGTCGTCACTAGGTGAAGGTCAAGGTTCTCTTTTAAGAATTGTTAGTTATACACATGATGGTTACCCTTTCCCAAACGGGAATTCCCGTTTAACAGACTCTCGTTTCGCGGAATCAAAATAATCTTTAAAAATTTAACATGGCGGAAGTTAACGAGACATGCCTAATTGGAAGGAATTTGTGATTAGTCGCGGTTTCTGATGTTTTTACCCGCAGCGAGTGCGGTAGCGCTAGCGAGGCACGTCTTTAAAAAAAATTATTCTGCGAAACTGGTGTTTGTGTGCAAATGATTGACCATAACACAGCAATAATGTATCAAATTTCGTGGGCCTAAAATTTCATGAACGGGATTTGGCGTAACGGGATTTGGCGAAACGGGATGTTGCAAAACGGCATGTTGCAAAACGGGACGTGAGTTCCCTACGCAATTCTCTTGTTATTGTATAAGGACTGCACCATTTCACCCCTCCCGCTATAGATGGAGTAAACGCCGCCGCAAATTTTCAAATGTGAACTGTGAAACGTGCTGGCCTGAGCTAGCGCTCATTAGCCTAGATCAGCGCGTGCCTGGCGCTAGATGAATTTGGTGGTGTGAAATCAGTAATTGAGAGCGTCATATAAGGTAGCAACAACAAAAATAAGTGTCGGCCACTAGCCGGCTGGCGATTAAATCCAGTTCGATGGCGACTACAAATTAAGCACCATAGCGACCGTTGTGCCATTGCTGATGTTTGCAAATGGTTTACAGAGATCCTCACTTCTCAGTTACATAGAAGTGACAACGTACGGTTTCTTTAATTTAGGCTGTCTAAGGTGGACCTTTTATGATGTACTAGCATCGTACCCGGCTTCGCCCGGGGATTTGTTTGACCCGTGGTTGTTTCCCAGTATTTGCTCTGCGCAGCCTGATCGTTCTCTGCAACAGTCGATTTTTGTTTGTGTAACACTCCCCCTTTCCGCCAATCCTCTCGCTCCCGTCTCCCCTCCTCCTTTTATCCCGTCTTCTCCCTCTCGTCTTGGTTTCCTTCCCTTTCTCCTCTTTGCTATACGTAGTTGAACACGTACCCGGCAACCAGCTCCCGTGCTTGTTTGTTCTCTTCTAGGTTCAGTTAATGCGTAATCGTATGGTTAATGGTAACCGCTCACTTTGCCCCCCCCCCCCCACTCCCAGTCTTTCGCTGTGGCTTAAGCGATGCGTACCGTGTGTAAAAGAAGTGTGCGTGACGTCATGTAATACTTGCCCTTGAGATTACCACGGTGGTTAGTTAGAAGGATAATTGTTAGAGCAAATTGTTAGTCGAGGCAACAATGTGTCAATTTCAACTTCTTTTCAGGGCAACAGCGTCCCAGTTTCAACTTCAAGCCAAAGAATTGACACACTCGCACGTTTTCATTGTTCCCCCTCCGGGGGTCGTCGTTGCGGTTGCTTCATTTCTGCTATGAGACTTTGGTTTATAATGTTAAGATTTCTTTGCGTGTTTAATCTTCATACAGTATTGTTGTGGGAGACGTGTAATTAATTGTGTGTGTGTAAACATTTCATTTTGTTTTTAATTACTATGTAATTAGCAACTTGGTGCTGTATGGACTGTTACTTATTGGTTTTATATTCATTGTTTCTTATATACACGCCATTTGTAAATGTTTGTTAGCCTTTCGTAATTTGTGGGCAGACGCAAGCGGTCTTGTATTGACGCATGTCTCCCCCACCTGTTCTTTATTGAATACCGCATAAATTAAATAAATACCGCAACTGAAAGTCTATTTTGGCATGTCGAGGATAAATCCCAATGCGACAGAAATGTTTCAAATTGTCGAAAATGTAAGGGGAAGGGTCAGAGATTAAGAAAAACTAAAATTTAAAGGATTAGTGTAAAGATGCGTCAATAACGTTGGTTTTATGTTACTGTCTACCTAATAAGATTTTTCCCATGTTAAATCCCATAGACTTTTTGCTCATGGCTAGCGCAAAGTTGAGAGTGAACCCAGGTGGTGGGTGTGGGTAAGTCTTAAGTACCTCCGAGCTGTCACCGTCTAGCAGTGTACCGCAGGGTTCGGTACTATGGGTCCGCTACTATTCTCCCAGTATGTCTCAAATCTTTATATTAATGGAAACGGCACATCTACGCCAAAGTATGTGAACGACACCAAGCTGTATCGACACATTATTGACCAGTTCGACCAATTGCATGATACGCTGCATTTGTTGACCGAATGTTTGGCAGTTAGCTCTTTGCAGCGACAAATGTAAGTTGTTATTTGTGGTATCTTCAAATAAATTTAAAGTATATTGCAGGTCGAGAACTAAAATATAATTTGACGTGTAGGGATCCGTGGTCTTATAGCAGCTTAAAGTGGTCTACACATTGTGCTGAAATTGTTAAATCAGCCTGACAGATTTGCCATTGTCCGTAAATGCTGGTCGTCTGGAAATCGCTATTCCAAGGTTTTTTTCTGGGCATTCTGCGTATTTTTTAGCCCATCCTGGAATATGCGTTCAGGTATAGTCGCCAAATCCTGTAAAGGACATTAATCTGGTTGTGTCGGTCCAGCGATGTTTAGGCCACCCGGCTCAAAAGTCCCAGATTCTTGCTTAGGCTCCGATTCCAATTTCAGTAAAGACTGGTCATTACTAGTTTTTTTTCAAACACCTACTTATTTAGTCCTCTGAATAACGGGGGTGGTTAAAATAGTACCTGCCCTTTTTTCACATGCTCTTTACCAATTTTTTTGTGTTTTTTTTTACGTGTTCTTTGCCGTTTTATACCAATGGGGATGGGTACCCCCGACTTTTACTTGAAAGTCTGCGGGAGCGTATATCAGTTACGCACTCACATCACTGTACAGCTGCCAAAAGAACCAGCTGTCAGATTATATTTGTAAGCCGGAATGTTAAGTCTAAACTATCGGCCACTTGGCCAAAAAGTAATCATCTGACAAATATGAGACCATTTACAAAAAGGCCGACTCAATGTCACCACTGGCAGAACAAAGGTAAATGATCCGTACTTAATTCATCCACCCTGATGGTTCATTAGAATAAGCGCTGTCTACTTTAAAGGGCTGTTTATGAATCAACACATTAATACATTAAGTTTGACTTTTAATACAGAAGTTCATGCTGAGGCTTACATAAGGAGCCTGTCCTTATGTACGCTTCAGTATGAATTTCCATGTTAAAAGTCAAACTTTGAAATCCTATAGTTTTGCCCAGAATTCACATACACCAACGAACGTATTGGGGGTGGTGTCATAACTATTTCACTGTATTACAAATTTTAATGACAATAATCGAACCGTTCGGCGTTCACAATATGGCCATTTCTTGTTGTTGTTGGGACTCTTTGCTCTCATCTGGAGACCGAACCAATGAACCGATTTTCAAGTTCTATAGCTTAATCGCAAATTTCTGTTTTCGATGCTACATTTTGAACAGGTTGTGCCATGACATTCGCTACATGCAGCTGACCATTGCAACCAATGTTTTCTGCAACTGCAACGGCGAGAAACACAGTCAGTGTAGCATTTTCAATCTGGCAGCACGTAGTAATAACGGTCACGCTGGTATGGAATTTTAGGCCTATCTAGGTAAATTTATAATAATTCTGCACGTCGCTACACGTCAATTGACTCTTCTGATATATCTAATTAATCTGTACGATATTGTTAAGCTTGAATGAAAGGTTGGCATATTCTGTTTCCAACGAGCCTAAAAACAGTTATTTAAAGTGGCACTCTCACCGATTGAAAAAGTACAGAATCTGGCAGTGTTAACGCTATCTATTACTATCTAGCACTTGCGTGCATCATTTAAATAAATAAGTTTGTTGTGTACTTGCGACTGGTGTGGAAAGGACCAGAGTGGGCCGCTAACAACCAACCAACATTAAAAGTGATATGGGTCAATACGTGGAATGTAAAATTTGTTTTAACGAAACAAACAAGCCACGACCTCCTTAATTATTGAGTGAAAATTCGGTACGTCCACGTGAACCGGGGAACAGGCTGTAAAGGTTAACAATAGCACTGCCGTTAGATGGCGCCACGGTATTTTCGTACGGTTTTCAATGGGTGATAGTACCACTTTAAGTTAAATAGGGACCGTCCATACAGATATTTTTGTTTAACCTGCTGAGGAGTTGATATTATAACGTACATACAAAAAGTAGCTGAAGAACGGTCCCTCTCTCGTAGACAAGTTTTCTTAGGCTTGTAGCATGCGAAACCTTCTTATTTTTTGATTAGCCCTAATTATACCCATTTAGGGTAATTAGTATATAGGATGACTTTAAAGTTGAAAGATGTTATGAATTATATCCACAATATTCTCTAACAGGGTATACAAAACGCGGCTGCATAATGGCCCAACTTCGTTAGATAAAAAAAAAAACATTTCAAGCTTTCAGTCAAGTTTAATATCCGTTTAGGTTAATTGGAGGCCGGAAGCGAGAGCGAAGGCCGAGCAGAGCAACCTTTATGAATCCATTCCAATGCTACCTTTGTATCCGCAATACGAATAACCACTGCATCGATTAAAATTAGATTTTGTACATTAATAGCGTTACACCCACAGGTGGTTTTAATAAAGAAAATTTAAAATCGAACATATTGTTGGGGAATAATCAAGGTAACAAAACACACAAGTGGTGTGAGCTGCTCACCTATTTGCTCACCAGTACTTTCCGAAGCGCGAAAATCTTCCGCATCGTTGGTAAATATCGAGATGGATGTAACGCGCGCTCAAATTTCTGCCACCAGTTAATTCTCAACTAGACTCCAAATTTGATGCTTTCCAACAAAAATTCTTCAAATTTGCCGGTGCTTTCTGCTGAAAAACCAAAGTCGGAAAACCGCTCTTCGCAACCGCCATCAACGCCATCCAACACAACAAAGCGCTACGAATGCGAGTGGCCAAAGAAACAAGATGCGATGACGCAACAGAAAAGATGTGTCACAACGATGTCTCCAATGCAACACGGGTTATCTGCAATCGCTTCGCTCCATTTTGTCGAAGTTGTAACTGATGACGCTCTAGGTAGTTATATCAGTGGAGTGCTTTAAAGTCGATAATTATTATAAAACTAGCATTGTACCCGGCTTTGCCCGGGGATTTGTTTGACCCGTGGTTGTTTCCCAGTATTTGCTCGGCGCTACCTGATCGTTCACTGCAACAGTCGATTTTTGTTTGTGTAACACTCCCCCTTTCCGCCTATCCTCTCCCTCCCCTCACCCCTCCTCCTTTTATCCCGTCCTCTCCCTCTCCTCTTGGTTTCCTTCCCTTTCTCCTGTTTGCTATACGTAGTTGAACACGTACCCGGCTACCAGCTCCCGTGCTTGTTTGTTTGTTCTCTTCTAAGTTCAGTTAATGCGTAATTGTATGCTTAATGGCAACAGCTCACGTTGCCCCCCGGCCCCCCCCCCACGCCCGGGTCCCAGTCTTTCGCTGTGGCTTAAGCGATGCGTAACGTGTGAAAAAGAAGTGTGCATGACGTCATGTAATACTTGTCCTTGAGATTACCACGGTGTTTAGGATAATAATTGTTAGAGTAAATTGTTAGTCGAGGCAACAATGTGCTAAGCACAACTTCTTTTCAGGGCAACAACGTCCCAGTTTCAACTTCATGCCAAAGAATTGACACACTCGCACGTTTTCATTGTTCCCCTTCCGGGGGTCGTTGCGGTTACTTCATTTCTGCTATGAGACTGGTTTATAATAATGTTAGATAATTATGTCTACGTTTTGTCAAATATCTGTGGAACGGTCTCTATTTTACGTAGACAACTGTTCTTAGTCTCGTTGTATAAATAACACTTCCACTTTTCAGCAAAGCCTAATTATAGCATATTTGGTCAATCTTGTAGGTCACAGGACTCAAGAGTGCTTTCAAATCGGAAATCTGTTCAGTGACGGCGTCAGGTCTGAATTGTTCGGGGAGGCCGACAGAGGGCAGATCTGAAAAAAAGAGTGGGCCAAGGACTTTTTTCAAGGCAGCGGCATTTATCCACTTTTATTCCGTTTAATTCAACCTGAACGTAACTTAAGCTTCGTTGCAGTCCAATTTTTTTTTGGTAAAATGCGTCGCATAAACACGCAAAGTAAATTGGGCTACGCATATATTGCAAAGTTTCAACAAAAATAAATAAATAAAAAAGTAAATGCTCGGTTTATTCATTTGATTTAAAGTTTAGCCAGCAAGATTTTTCTCATCATTGTATTTTCTGGTGGTGATCTGAGTGTTGGGGTCGGAGGCACGGGGTGGGGGGGGGGGCCGTGAAGTATTTGGGGGAGATCATCGCCCGCCCTGGCCCACCCCTAGCGCCGTCTCTGAATCTGTATGAATCATACCCACACTTCCTCTACAGGGCATGCAGAAAGCTTCCGTGGCACGGTCTCTGTTTTTACGTATAGACAAATGTTCTTAGTCGCTTTGGATAAAAAAAAAATGTTCCCACTTTTCAATCGACACTAATTATATCCCATTGGGTTAGTTTGATAGGTCACAGGGGTGTTGGAATCCAGGAATTATGGTGAATAACACCCACAATTTCTCAATAGGGTCTACAAAAATAGCTGTGGGTTGGTCCCTGTTTGACGTAGACAACTGTTCTTAGCTTCGTTAAAAAAATTCCCACCTTTCATCCAACCCTATAACATTACCCATTTAAGTTAATCAGACAGGCACCCAAGTACTTTAAAGTTGTAAATTATGGGGGGGGGGGGGATAAAATTTCGCCATAAAATGGATGTATCATCGATAAAATTCGGTGAATTTTTTTTCAGAGTTAACTGATGTTCTCGTGATCAGTATGTCATAAAGAACTTAAGCAATGTTAACATGGGATGAGGGGAGGGGTGGTGGGCAGGAGAACGCTCAAGACTCATTACAGCCTCTATCAAAAAAGGGTTATTTTCGGCAAGTAATCGATATTCAATTAATTTTTTCACTGCTTACAAAGTTTTCCATCATCAGTATATCATGTACGTAACAATATATGCGTGTGATGTGGGGGGGGGGAGGGGGGGGGGGCGGGGGCACTCGGTAACGACCTCTGGCTCACGTGCTATATTTCTAGCTGAATACTCTATGCTCAACTCCAGGCAATTCCTTTTTGTAAATTTACATTACGATATTGGTATCGACATTCCAGGTGCACAAACATTGTCCAGCTCTCCGAACTGTTTTAGTTTGGTTGTTGCTGGCTACCGACAGTGTTTATTTGAGTTCGCTTGTGCGCGAGAATTGTCAGAAAAAGCATATGGCGGCGATGACATGCAACTATGACGCAAATGCCACAAATAGGCGAGGCATATCGGAATTTTGTATTTAGTTTGTAGTTGGGCTCATGGATTTGGGCCCTATTTGCCATAACAAACCTGTTAACCTAAAGCGGCCCTGGTGCCGTTGGTGTGGTGTGGTGCACGGTGCTTTGTTCATGGTTGGAGGTGCAGTCGGTTTATATGTTAGTTTGTTAAGTAGGTTGTGAGTAGTCTGCAGTGTAAGCAGAGGGCTTGGAGGCCTTTAAGCTCAATAAATATTCAATTCAATTCAGTACTAATATATTGTCCCTCTCGTCGCCGTGGGCAGATCATCCAGTTTGGGCTACTACTCCCTAAAAAAAAAAAAAAACTAATTCGTTAAAGACTCATCCAACTAAATTCTCCGTCTCGTCTTCATGGGGACGATAACCCAATTTGGGTTCGTGTTCCCTAAAAACAAGCGAACATACAACTAATTCGTTATAGACTTATCAGCTAAATTGTCCCTCTTGTCGTCGTGGGGCAGAGACATGCTAGTGAGTTGCCACCGAGTAACGGACATGGGACAAGGGATGCATGCACACAATGTGTTTCTAATGCTTCGTTTTTTTTTTACAAAACAAAATTGGGCGTAGAATGGAGATACACATGATTAACCAGACCTCAATAAACGACAATAAAATGAAAGCGAAAAAAGCCAACAAAATTAACTGAAAAACTTAACGGCTTTGCCGCTTAGGGAAAAAGCAATAGAGTTCATATCCCCATGAAACTCACAGCTGTGAAGTCACGCAAATAAAAACGGAATAGAGTTCACTCGAATAACGAACTATAATTTTAACTCCAATTCAAGGGGCACACACAAAAAAAAAAAAAAAATCCTCAAAATAATAAAATGTCTGCATATACACAAATTTAACACGCCTACACAGACATTGCCATTTCAAACATAAATTGCTTTCACTTTGTGATATATCCGAGGAACAAAATCAATCCTTGTTCCCTGGAACTGATGTGCAAAACAAACGCCGTTAACAAGAAAACACCTGCATGTTTCACACGCAAATGCACACGCAAAATACACCTAACCCTCACACGAAACAGAATTAAAACATAAACCCACTAACACAGACAAAACAAATCCAAAATAACAAAACGCCTGCAAAATGAGAAATTAATCACATCCACACACTTGCGTTCACTTTCTGTTCTTACCAAGGAATCGAAACAATCACTGTTCGCTGGAATTGGAGTTCAAATTATGGTTCGTTTCGTTCGAGTGACCTCTAATCCGTGTCCATTTCTATAACTTCACAACTGTGAGTTCCATAGTGATGCGAGCTCTAATGCTTTTTCAAAAACAGCAAAGCCGTTTTTTGTTCAGTTAATATACGTACGGATTAACGGATTTGATGAAGAGCAAAAAGGGCCCATTTAGTTAGCCAAGCAAAACAGGAAATAACCACTAACCAACGGATAGCATACAGCAAAGTCAAGACAAACCAAAAAGCACAAGTAGTATATCATAATACGGAACAAAAAGAACAGTAGTGCACGAATGGGGGGGGGGGGGGCGGTAGTCACAAGCTCACACTAGAACAAACAGGTCAAACAGATCAAAAAGATAAAAAAGATACCACCAAAGCGAAATTTACCAAACAAGGACTGTCGTAAATCTTGAAGAAGCGGGCGGATAAACAAGAAGTATGAAACCGATTCATCCTCACCACACAAGCAGACAGACGACGAGGTCAGGTGGTGTTGGATGCACGACTTGCAACACCGGTATGGCATGGTAGGTAGCTCATGTGTATGTCCATGTTCGACCGAATTAAGTTTCTTCAAATAGTTGTACACACTGGCAAACGACCGCCGATTTTTGTTCGCTTCGCTCACTCAATCAGCGCATTCTGTGACTCAAATCTCCCCTCCCCTTCCACCGCTAATGATCCGCCGTTTCTAGCGATCACTTCTATTATATTCTTTCACGTTCATGTCCGCGGAAATATCAGCGCATATGTTGGATCAAGACGGTCACGAAGCTGCCCCTTGGAGAAGCACACTGTCCTGAAAAGCTTTCCACAATGTTTTCCCTCCTGCCAGACGCATTGCGTCGTTGCTGCTGCTGGTACCAATGCCTGTTGCATGATGTCTGCATAATTATAGTATATATTGATGGTATTTCACAATAAACTGCGAATCAATCGAGAACTTCTGCCATTTTTCATGTCGTACACAAAGGGGTAAAGAGTGTCGTAAAGAGTGTTTCAAGAGGAAGAGTGCCAGGTTCTCAGCTGGCATTCTTTTGGGCAGTAACCATATCGCCTTCGGCAGTCGTGTTCGCCAATCCAGTCGCGTATGCTAGTTTTCGCCCAAGATCCGATACTGCCGTAGCGTTTGTGTTTGCGGTGTTGATCACGAATTAGAACGGCAGTGTGTTAGAAATGCCATGTTCCTGTTTACAGATAACTCTGTGTTAAACTCGTCCTCCCGAACGCGCGGCCACCCTTTTAAACTTTTCCCTAAACATGTGTCGCATAATTTTGCTAAGAATTACTTCTTTAACAGAGTTATCCCATTATGGAACTCTCTTCCACCGTTTGTTGTACTCGCATCCACCGACTCGATGGTTATGTGAGGGAATCTACTGATTTTGCTGTGGGTTACATCGATTAAATTAAATGATTCACTGGGTTTCTGCTATGTGCTATTTCCTTGCGGGTACCTGTTGCGTTAAATGTCAACGTTTCACGCTCTGATCACTTGTTATTCTGCCTATGTGTGGTACCCTGTTGAGTGTTTGCCGGGTACTGTGTACTGCATTGGTTTTGCTGTTGCCTTTTTTTGTCTTCCTGTGAAGATTGTATTACCTAGGTTTTAATCTGAAATATTGTATGCTGCACAGCCAAATGGTACCGCAGATGCAATTGTTATTAAAGTTAAAGTAAAAAAGTTTCAGCAGCACCCAGACCCCTGTAGCCCTAATGCACATATCAAGTTTGTTTCCAGACTGATTAACGCTTTGAAAGAAATCGCAAAGACAGACAGTGTTTCAAAATCTAGGAGTGAACCAAAAATAGTCAGTTTTTTAAAGATGTAAAATAAATCCTACTGCAGATGTCTGTCCCAAGAGGCGGTGATGATCCAAGCAATTAAGAAACAATGCTGTTTCCATAGTTTGTTGGTAGAACACGAAACACACTTTTGCGTTGCATGGCTTTTATTTTTGTTTAATTATTATTTTTTGCTTTATTTCAGCTAACGAACAGGTTTAATGGACAATGTTTCTTGATTAAGGGACGGCGGCAGTTTCAGACGTACCAAACATGAAGCGACGAAATATTACAATTTCAAAACCTCCACCCACTTTCGGTACGTACGTCAACTTTGATTTATTTTTCCCCACACGGGTGAATCAGTTGGTCAGTGTCAACTAATTTACGATCGCAACAGTGTTTTTTTTTTTCTGGCCTATTTTGCGTAACTTTCACAAATACATGTGAAACAATCTAGTACCCGTACTGTCTGGTACTGGCAATACTCGTAAATACGTGTGAAATAAACAATACTCGTACTGGCAAACCAGTACAACGGTGGTTGTAGTTTGAATGAAGACAACTCGTGATTATGAATACAAAGCTGAGCCAATACAAATTAACATGAAGGTTTCCAATATTAAGGGAAACCGGGTATAACACGTACTGGTACTGCTGTTAACTGGCAATACACCCACATATTGCCCCCACATAGAAGGGATAATGAATGCTGCAATAATGACCTTGGCGAAGACCAAGTTAAGTTCTGAGAAACCCAACCTTGTTAAGAGCATGAAATCCCTTGTGCTGTGGATTCGTGACCCTAGCCGATTCTCCCAACCGAACCAATGACGGCAGTGGGGCTTCCCAGGCCTTGACTTCCTTGGTAGAAGGCGTTACCTCTGGCGTTACGGTCTTGGAAGGCGTTACCTCTGGCTTGCTGAAACTTTCACCTTTTCTTCCTAACCTCTCACTATTGTCTCCGCAAAGAAGCTTTCCACTAGGCTTGGTTTTTCATCCAGTGGGGTGTGAAAACATGGCAAACATCTTCTACAGCATCCAGGAAGCATGCTGGACGTTGATACTTTGGAGACCAGACAAAGATTCAGAGTGGAGCTGAACATAGAAAGTGATGAGATGATGATTAAGGGTTGAGTCGAAAGCATCCCAGTTACAAACCAGGAGGTTTTTTTCAAGTGTCAGATGAATCCAAGATCTGGCCCTAGTGGTAAACAAACGTCGGAAGGTAGGTGGGATCGTTTAAAAAGGGGACATGAGTATTCAGATTTTTTATTTATTTTTTAACGCAGGAAGTCGGTCCAGGACCATGCTTCCCGCGACTAGCCTGATACAATTACACTTCACACAACTTCACTGCCGAACAAGAAACCAAAACCTCAAAACCGCAAAATAACAGGATACCAGAGGAGAAACAATGAAAGAGCAGACAAAGACGGAACCCTGGACATGGTGCAGAGAAAGGAGCAGAGAGAGGTGGAGCCCACAAGCGATGGGTCTGCCTTCAGAAGAAAGTCCTCAACAATAGCAACCCTATCTACTTCGTGGCTGATGGAAGTATGTGTAGTGTATCTCGAGCTGTCATACTACAGTTTCTTCAAAGAAAATATGTTTTAGCTTAGTGCAGCAACACAATAGCAGTGGCTTAGTTGCAAAGAGGTGAAGAAACACACTCAAAAGATCTACATGGAAAGGTGAAGCGAAAAGCACAAGTTATGTAGCAAAGGAAAAACACCATTAACTGAGTGAACCCTACACCAGGTGCGTTGTTGTACGCTGTTCAAAATTTTGGGATTCTGTGAATCGACTTGTTTGCCAAAAGGATGAATCACAGCTTACCTCATTACATAAACCTGTTTCTGGATTCAGCGGCACGTATAACGAACGCATTGACATTGTCGTGGGAAGGAATGTTTGCATACCTCAACTCCCCTTACACCCTTCTTCATTACGTATTAGAGAAAGTTGCAAAGACGGAAGGAATCTTTATGCCGGTAGCACCAGGTTAGCTATCTTATCTGCGGTTCATTCCACTGAGACTCGAGATGGATTTGTCAAGGAGTTGAAAAGAAAATCTTTCCCAAAAGAAAAGCACTGTGCTTCACGAATCGACTGTACTAAGTTAACATGGTTGGTTACTGTCTTCAAACAGTCTTCAGATCCCTATAGCCAGAGATAGTCTTTGAAAATAGTGGGAAACATATCGTTCACTGCCTCTGAGGTAACAGATACAGGTGTCCCAAAAGTCCCAGAACAACCTCACAATTTTTTAAGGGGTTGAAAGAAAATAGTGAAACTCTGGCAATGTAAGTTTGGTTAAAGGATCTACCCTTTTGGCAACGGCATTACGCATGCCTCCCTTGGGGAACCCCAGGGGCCCCAACTCAGAAATTTTCATGATATGGGGGGTAGAGGAATACCTTATTTGAAAGGTCTTAATTAGGCGAGTAAAGTGCCGCAACGATAGCTTCAATACGATGAGTCCATCCAATATGGTAGCCAATAAACATCGTAAAGACGTTGTAAAAGGACGTAAAAGGTAGCAAAATGCTTTGTTCAATTAGTTTTTGGCCTGAGTAAGACATAGGGATGCAGAGGAAATTCCTAATGTTTGATCCGCTGCCATATTGGATGGGCTCATCGTATCGAAGGTATCGTTGCGGCACTTTACTCCCCTAATTAAGAACTTTGAAATAAGGTATTCCTCTACCTCCCCCCAATTCCATTAAAATTTCTGAGTTGGGGCCCCTGGGGCCCCCAAGGGGGGCAGGAATAATGCCGGACTCACAAAAAGGTAGATCTTTAACCAAACTTACATTGCCAAAGTTTCACTATTTTCTTTCAACCATTTAAAAAGTTGTGAGGGTGTTCTGGGACTTATGGGACTCGCTGTATAAGATCAGTGAAGGTAAATGAATATGATGGAATCGTTGGGGCAGTGGGAACACAGCTGACCACCTGGCTCCAAATTTCTTATAATTTACGACTTCTTGAACACCTGATTTAAAGTGGAGTCAATGTATCCAGAATCTAGGTGTGCAGATCTGCCATAATCTCCGTTCAGAAGTTTACTGAATTCCGGAAGTATTCCAGAAGCATTAGAAGTATTCTGGAAAGTCTTAGGCATGATACGTGTGATCACATGGAAACTCTTCCCTGAATGGACCCTACTATATGATCCTGAATATAGTTTGTATGACCAATACAAATCTCCTTGCAACTTCTCATGAGGAAAGCAGGTTTCTGCTGGCATTTGTGTTAGGAAAAAGATGCAATGATGAAGCATATTGTTATTTTGCTTGTGACGTTCCTTTGGTTCCTTTCCTACTAAGACTTTCCTTCTTTGACAAGACACAAAGGATCGCAGAAAGGTTATACTTGTTCACAATTCCTGGCCTAGGACCTCCGGCAGGATATGAACCGGGAAATCTACAAAGTAACCTGAACCTCATGCCCCTCCCTTCCCTTGACAGAGACCATGGTCAAGCAATACCTACTGTGATAGCGTGTGGGTATGTTCAATAAAATGCTTTGCTTGTGATTGTGAGGATACCAACTAAGATTCATCTGAGGATGTCAGGGAAACTACACATGAAACTTGTGATTTCTCAGTATCATGGGCAGCTGACAACCAGGTTTCCCTACATGTACTCTTCTAAACTACATCGCAGAAAAGCGAAACAACATTCACATCTCACTACTTCAGAGCCATGATGAAAAAGGCCCCCGCCCTTTCTTCTTTTGCCACTATCACCGTATACTGGAAGATTAATGTTGCAGTTTTTGAGCATATATACAAAATCCAAAGGGGACAATAATATCTGCCTACCACCAGTACGTCAAAGTCTAAGGAACTACTCAAATTGAACTGGAGAAGTATATTGGAATAAAAACGGCAAATTTCCTATTCCCATGAATGGCAAATCCAGTTTTACCCCCGAGTATGTTTACCGTGTTTCCTTGCGATTGTTGCCACTTAAAACGGTATTCTGAACGCTGACTAAAACTCGTACTTGACTTGAAATGACGTCA
>JAHWFP010160795.1:16223-29703 GCA_023313725.1 Lithobius niger | reverse complement strand
AGGTGGAAAGGGGCATTCTTCCATTCAATTTACGTGTTCGGAGGCCCGTAGTGACCCCGTGGGGGGGGGGGGATGTGTCCCAGGGCGCAAGGTCACGCGCCGCCAAATCGCGTTTGGAGTTGGAGGCAGCCAAGCGGGGCCTGCCAATGGCACGAGCTTATTAAGACCGCCGACAGAGGGCGAAGTGAACTAATGCCGCGATTGATTCTCGGACCCAACTTTCGCCTCTTCTCTCTTTTAAAAAAGGTTTCTTGCGGCCGTGCTCGGGTCACTACTGGTTAGCGCTGCTTAGAAACAGATTTAAAGGCGCCTTTTCAACCCCTGGATGCAGCACCTCAGAATCTTCGAGCAATTTAAAGAAAATAGCGGTAAATTAAAAATGGAACGACACTATTCGCAGCAGCGCCGCGATTTTTATAACTAAAACGAGATCACGTGCCCCACATCAGCGTATTGGATGGCGGAGAATCTGGAACGTAGATGCTGTGTTTAGAATATGGGGCAACACTATGGAAACGGTGAACAGGGGCCTTTAAAAACAGAGCAACCAATTAAAACTTGGCATCCCGTTTAGATAGAGCAAACAGTCGACTTTAAAGGCACATGCGTACCTGTTGGCTTTCCTGTACGACTCAGTTTTGCGACATTAGTTCAAACGTATGTAAATGTTGCCAACACAGTCATTTTCTTGTTTTTCATCTTTCTGCGAGATGATTTTGCGACATTAACTCTAACCTGAGAAAATGTTGCAAACGCTAGTCTCACCGGGTCGCACGAAATACCGGAAGGATTTATGTGCCTTTAAAGGTCGGTCACCACCAAATTAGC
Organism: Lithobius niger; assembly: GCA_023313725.1. Lineage (NCBI taxonomy): Eukaryota > Metazoa > Arthropoda > Chilopoda > Lithobiomorpha > Lithobiidae > Lithobius > Lithobius niger. The sequence continues at coordinate 28,875 of JAHWFP010160795.1, read as the reverse complement.
ATTACAGCATCTATACCATGCGCAATGGCTGTTTGCCGTGACGTCACCATGAGTTAGCCAATGACGAACGAGAACAACGGCTGTTAGGCCGTCTGATTGGACTAGCCCAGTCACGTGATATGCACGTCACAGCAAACAGCCATGGCGCTTGGTATAGGCCTATCGAGTTCTCTCTCGCAGAATGCAAAGGAATGCACAAAGCAAAACTTTTAAACGCAACAAAACAAGCCACATGACTCCTTAATTATTGAGTAAAAATTTGTTACGCCCTCGTCGTGCACCTGGAAACAAGCTGTAAAAATTAACGATATTAGTGTCACTAGATGGCGCCAGGGGATTTTATTTATATTTTTCCGTGGCGCCATCTAGGGAAACTAAAATCGTTAATCTTTATTATAGCTTGTTTTCAGGTGCACGCGGGCGTACCAAATTTGTACTCAGTAATTAAGGAGTCACGTGGCTTGTTTGTTGCATTTAAAAGTTTTGCTTTGTGCATTCCTTTGCTTCCTGCGAGAGAGCACTCGATAGGCCTAAATGCTGCAATGCTAATTTGGTGGCAACCGCCCTTTAACGACGACTGGCTTTAGAAGATCCTGTGTTCGAGCCCCAGTCGAGGAGGAGGGGGTGATTTTTTTTTATTTTGTTTTTTTTCTGGGGTTAGTTATGTTGTGTTTTTGCAAGGTATCTTGTTATGTCGACAACTCCAGGGATGGCGATCCTATTGCGTGGGTATTTGATCCTAAAGCCCTGACCATGGAGACAGAAGGAAATTTCGTGCGAAGATGGGTTACTAAATGCCTACAAAGTCACATTGCTGTGCTCAAGTAGTGAGTTTGGCGTTTATTGCCCTATTTTGACTTCTCTGGTGAACCATCCTGCCACATGCGAGCAGCCAGTCTGGTTAGCTAATCAGACAGAAGAAATTGTCATGGGAAGCGACGCGTACTGCGTGTCTGCAAGGTCAATATTACTGCACTAAAAGGGCTAGTGTGGCGTTTATTGCACAACTTTGACGTCTTTGGTACACCATCCTGAAACGCCATGCAGCCGCGCGTGTGCAGTGCAGACTGCTTAGGGCTTTTTACCACTGACACGCAGACCACGCACACAGTAATAACCATGCGTTCCGTTTCCTGTAAGATAGTTAGTACTGCAGGCATGAAGCCCTGTCGGAATTGGGATGAGTGCATATGCTACGTTATGGAGTGTACGCTATATTAAGGGACAGGTGATTATATATCTCCGGGGGAGGGGGGAGGTCATGGTAGTGATTTTTTAGACCCATTAGAGGGGGAGGGGCGAGACACAATCAAGGGGATCACACACAAAAAAACACTGACCAAACTGGAGGAAAAAGTTATTTTTGGACCTAAAAATTAAACTCTCAGCATTCAAAATTTCTAATAACGCCTCTCGCTTCTGGGAGGCAGCTCCCTACAACTCCCAAGATGTGAGGATTTACAAGGTTTTGAAGCTGTCAGTATCTATAGAGCAGTGACATTTGCCGCCATATTGGCACCAGTATGGGTTTTGGAGGGCATAACTACAAGGTGCACTACATAAAAATGGAGGGAAAAACAACGGAAGAGCGGATTTCTTAGGCTTAAAATAACGTTGTTTTCTTCAACAACAAAAATCGCACGTTTTAGGGCTAAGAAATCACTCTTAACAGCATCGGCTTTAGTATGACGCCCTTCTGTTTCTCTCTGCAGTGCCCCTTGCAGCTAACCCATAATAAGGCTCCAGCATAGAGTTATACACAATAATACTACGTCGTGTCACTGCTCTATTACCTAGTGCAGTTTTTTCAATAAACTTTCTAGAAAAACCTTGCCTTCTGGCTCTTTGGCTTCTTGCAGAGCCTCCTACAGTAAAGGCCGAATCAGATCAAGCCAAATTAGGCGAGTAAAATCAACCATTGACGTAGATGGAAGCGCAAGTTTGCTATGTGCTGCCATCTCTACACCAAGCGGCGAAATTTCAAACTAACTGACGAAGGTTCCAAATTCTGTCAACCGATGACGCCACTTGGCAAATTTGCCGCGTCGTTATTTGATTCGCCGTTTGGCGGAGCATTGTGGGAGGCACAGATGATCTGGCCTTTACTGTAGGTGGCTCTGCCTCTTGTGTCTTTCATAATTATGTGCTGATTCTGATAGGAGTATGGGCATAACGAGCAAACTGTGCGTTCATCATGCATATTGCCAAAAGATTGTGTCGTGACAAACCGGAATGATTTTCGTATTTTACAATCACACTCTATAATTTTTAGGCTAGTGTATTATAATTTTTCTTCAGCGTTCTATTGGCATAATTAATTTTAAGTTTTACCGCATTGGTCTTTCAGATTATTGATCTCATAGCAATTATTAGCAAACGATTAAAATTAGTACATGTGCACACACAGCTGAAACTTCAGGGTCACTATGGGCGCGCAAATAATCGTATACGTGTAGGATGCAGTAAATAAAGTTCCCCAATATTCAACAGAAAATATCGCAGACGCCACATTTTAAAACGGATTTTTAACTAGGGAAAGACTAACGGTAAGTAAATAGAACTTTGGGGCCGTACTTGTTGTGGAGGATCGAGAAAAATGGCGCTGGGAGGAATGTCCCTTTATAGTTGCATAAACATCAATTAAAGGTACATGCATCCCTGTTGGCTTTCCTGTGTGACTCAGTTTTGCGATATTAGTTCAAACGTATGAAAATGTTGCCAACACAGTCATTTTTTTTCTTCTTTCGTGCGAGATGATTTTGCGGCATTAACTCTAACCTGTGTATATGTTGCAAACGCTATTCTCAACGGGTCGGAAAACATACCGGAATGATTTATGTGCCTTTAGAAAAATAAATTAAAGGGCAATTACATCCGTTTTGACATGCATGTTTGACTTTTGGATCACTTACACAATAACTAAACACAAGAATTGCGGTAAGAATACGTTACGTACGTCCGATACAACAATTTAATTATTGCATCACCAAAACACGAGACCGCCCAGACCGCCATCTTGTGTCTAGTTTCATTCAATAAGCCAAGGAGGCAAGGTTTTTCTAGAAAGTATATTAAAAATAGTACACTAGGTCGATACTAAAAGCTTCAAAAACCGGGTTTGCACTCACATCAATGGGGGGGGGGGTCTGGGGCCTTATCAGCTTCTCAGCCCCCAGAAGCTGAGAAGTTTTTAGAAATTTTGACTGTTGGAAGTGTCATTTTTTTTTAGGTCCAAAAATGACTTGTCCCTTCTCCCCAAGCGATAAATAATGACTGTTTCCCTAAGCTGTCTTTATAGTCTATTCATTTAAAAATAGCTATAAAATGGTCAGGGAAGGGACCGGATTTTAAGGCCAACCAACCAGGAATTACGACAAAAAAATTCATTAACAGTAATTTCGCTTTGAACTATAAAATATGAAAAGGCCCCCATAATCTACTAGAGGGCCCATGTGCCATTGGCACCCTGGCACTATGGCCAGTCCGGGCCTGTGTGTATCACAGAATATAACCAACATCAACCCCTAATCTTTCAGTGACACGTGACATTTTTTCTGTCCTTTTCATGTTTACGCGCTTCCAGCCGAAGGCAAGAGGAACGATTTTGCTAGGTAATTCCAGTCGGAATTTCCTAGGTTCTATTACTTGCGACAGTCGACATGAGCATGAGGCAACACAGGGTCCTTCTCTCACGGAAAGGCAAAGGTTGGCTGAGATGGTTCGAGATTCGTATGCCTAATCATCAAGCCATCTCATCCCACACTGTATTTTTTTTTTGTTCCATCTAGACAACCGCACAGTGATTTTCGTTGTACCCCGCGGATTCCACGACGGGAGCTTATTTACTTGTCTTCTTATATGCAGCTTCGTTTCTGTTAATTTATCCCTTTTAGAACTGTTTTTTTTTTGGGGGGGGGGGATCAGATTTACCTAGGGGCAAAGACTTGAAATGCTTGGTATTGAAACTTTAGAAGTGCGTCAGATTAAAACTGTTCTGCGGTGTTGTTACAAGCTCATTTGGGGCCTTACCCATTCAGGCTCAGATCCCCCCTTTGTTAAGCTGAAGGAAGGAAGACCTCTGAGAGCCCATCCACTTCAAATTGTTTGGGATTCTGCCAGACTTAATTGTAGACAGTATTCTTTTATTCGTAGAGTTGGGCGGATTTGGAACGCTTTGCCATGTGAAATTGCTATGGCCCCCTTCGTTGTTGAGTTTTAAAGCTAAGGGTTTGCCTTCTAGTTATTTTGACAATTTTGTTTTTAAATGTTGAATTTCCCTTGATTTATAAACACACAGGAAGGCTAGAAGTGGCCTCGTGCCCATTCCTTTCCTTTTCCGAATGGAATAAAGTTGCTATTATTATTATTAACAGGCTCTCAAATAAAATAATAAACAAGAATTTAAATAAATACAATAACTGCTTATGCTAAAAAAATCATGAGCTCACGGCTCATAGTGGGTAGTAGTTGTTGGGATAGGTAAAGCGGCAGTTGAAGAACGGAGGACACAATCGCTGGAAGCCATCATAACCAATGCTCCGATTACGCTCGTATTGTTTATTAAATGAATAATAAAGAGCAACATACGTTCTAGTAATACAAATCTATTAAATAGGTCTAAATATTCAGGCATGCAATACGACCCCGGTCGGTTTTTTTGGAGGGGGAGGGAGGTTAACAACCACCATCCGTTGATCCCAGTCTAGACCCCAAGGCAATGGACCGCCCCCCCCCCCCCCAATCCCCACCACCTTACCGGATGCCAGATGAAAAGTATAACTGCACAGACTATAACTGCACAGGCTGTGTGTAACTGTTGGCAGATTTGAGGGGAGAGGAAGAAGTCTCTCGTTTGGTATAGCTTTCTTTGTTGGGGAGGGGGGGAGGGGGAGCAGTGGGTTAGGATGAGGAATCTTGTATATTGCATTTTTTATTCAAACGTAATAGGTGTTAGCTTTTAACTTAAGTAAAAAAAAGTGGGTGATTCAAGACGAACATTAATGAGCAGCCAATTTCTAATTTTCTTCTACAGCTAAATTATCGTAACATACGAAAGTTAAAGTTCTCTATTTTTACAAAATTTTTCTATCGAAAGTGATCGTAGAATGAATTTGAAATTCTGCCTTTATTCTGCCTTCCAAATCCGTCATCGCACCGGTAAAATACCGGGACTCCTCCGTACTACAGCTACGCTCCTATAGTGTCCGCGACCTATCTTAAGTTCGCCCCAGAGCGAATACAGATAATCGATTGTATGTTTTCGATACCAGAGCACCTTGTTGATATCCTAGACGGTTACCAAAACAATGGAGGCCGTCGATGAAAGCCGCTCCCTCCAGGAAGATGTAGCCGCTCATAAAATATCTGCAGGACTCAAGATGCGCTGTGCGCACAACAGTACGCATTACCCTGTTGCTCGCGAAGCGGACTCACATGTTTGTCGAATTGACACAACTGTTAAACCGATCATACAATGACTAGCGGAGTCGCTCGCTTCGCTCGCTCATTCCGCGTCGTCTCGCTCCCCTCGCTCATTCCGCGTCGTCTCGCTCCCGTCCCCCCTCCCCTTCCTTCCCGTCTCGCTCCCCCCCCCCTCACGTAATTTGCCGTTCGGTCGGTAGATGGCATCGTATGTTCGCGCTGCTGGCTGTTGCGTTCTGGGCGCAGCTACTATCTCAGCAGGCCTTGGCTGCTACTTTTATAATTTGCCGTTCCGTCGGTAGATGGCGGAGATGGCATCGTATGTCCTGCTTGCTGCAGATGGAGGTTGCTGCTGCGCTGCCGATGACAGCGTCCCGCATCTTGTGTAATTATATACATAGATTACCGGCATCTGATTAGCAGAAGCCGCTATTTGTTCGACATAACTACTCGAATTGTCAATATGCGTAGAATACTGGGACAGTTACCGGCAAAGCGCAAAGTTGCCACCATGTTTTTTTATCGGTTCGCCCAAAAGGAGAACTACAGATGATGACGGCGGATTGTCGTCATCAATGTAAACAAAAATCTTGATTCCCCCCCTCCCCCCTTTTGTTGGTGAATTTTTTGAATCCCATAAAAGAACATTTTCTTAAAATTTTCATTTTCATGAAACGAGTGTACGAAAGGTACTAGGCCTACTTCAATACTCAATACGTTGTGAGATAAGGTGGAAAAAAAAACGCGTCTATAGTCGAGTAGTTTTTTAAAATTATCGTGATTTTTTGCGTTTGCTGGACCATTGCCACATCAGCTTTATTAACTGGTGCGTGCGTCAAATTGGTGGTGACTAGGTGAAAATTTTTCTTAGGACATGCTAGAAACGCAAAATCAATCCATAAAGAGTGATCAGTTGTGGTGAGTTGCTTTAAGGCAGGTTACATCAGCTAAATTTGTCAGGTGTTAATTTGGGTATGGGAGTCTGGTTATGCTTGGTGCTAGCTAGTGACGATCGTGCGCTTCAGGCTAGGTAAACTCGTTACTTGCAAGGTTCTCCTGCCGCACAAAACTCGTTCCTCAGATTCAATTTTGTTCATCAAACGAGTTGTTCATTTGCTTCTTCCTGGAAAGATCTACAAAGTCAATACGCTTGTGGGTTTCCCCAAGTTTTCTCTCTCTTTTTTAAACTCACTTTTATTTCGGTTTCTTTTCTATTCTTCGTTTTTCTTAGCAGATTTGATTTGACGTGGATCAATGGAGCTGCACTTATTTTGAGGATAAGCAGTTGCCCGTTTTCAGCCGAACGCCATCTCGCCTTACGTCACAGTAAACACTTCGCGACAAGGCAAACTTGGACAAGAGCGCTGCGTCACGTTGCTAAAAGCAGGCAGGTGCGGAGCTTTTATCCTAGATGGCCTTGCAAAAGGCTGCTAAAAACGATAGCGGCATAAATTTTTAGTAAAAAAAAGTGTTTTATACCCTGATAAGAGCGTTATAGAACAGATTAAACTGGTTCTAAAAGAGTTAAGTAAACACGGATGCGAACCCCATTACGTTGCTTTTTGGACTTAAATATCAGACTGTCTGAGTGAGGAATTGAACCTACGACCTTTGAAACCAATCGCGGAGATCCCACTGAGCCATTATGATCCAGTGTCAGTATGCCTCAGCAGTAGGACCACGGCATATGGTTTCAAAAGTCGTGGGTTCAATCCTATACAGGCAGTCTAATATTTAAGTCCAAAAGGCAACGTAAATAGGTTTGCACCCGTATTTATACCGTGGAACAGAAGCAATAACGTCAAACTCGCTACTGGGCAAGCAACTAGAGAACTAGCTACAAGGGGCACCAGACTAAAAAGGAGGTGAAAAACACCTCCACTTTAGCGAAGGCAGTGTTGTGAGAGAGGATTCTTAGGACTAAAAAACTTTTTTTTTTCCCCATTCCCTTACCCCGCTAAACAGATGTTAAAGTAGCACTATCACCGACTGAAAGTCTGCAGATCTGGCAACAACATCTAGCGCTATCTAGTATTATCTAGCACTTGCTTGGATCGAGCGGAGGAATGCACGATGGCATTTCTTTTAACAAAACAAACAAGCCACGACCTCCTTAACTATTGAGTGAAAATTTGATACTTCCTCGTGCACCTGGAAGCGAGTTATTCAGTTAACAATATCAGTGCCGCTAGATGGTGCCACGGTAGTTTCGTTCGCTTTTCAATCGGTGATAGTGCCACTTTAAGAGCGGATTTCTTACGCTTAAAATAACGTTGTTTTCTCCAACAACAAAAATCGCGCGTTATAGGCTTAAGAAATCCAGTATAATAGCATTGGCGTCAGTAAGACGCTCTTCTTTTTCCCCACCAGTGCACCTTGCAGCTAACCCAGTTACTGGCTCCACCATAGAGTTATACACAATAATACTACGTCATGTGACTGCCCTATTCAACCATGCAGCATGGCGACTATTTTAAATGTGTGTCGTTAACGAAATCCTCTTGTTTTTACGGCTGTGTGTTATCCTTAGGGTTTATGCGACTATGAAATGTTATTATTTCATTTGTTACGTTGGAAAGCCTATTAGCTATAAGGATGGAATGACGTTTTAATTTGTTGTGTTCTTAAACTAAATTTTGGTCACTGAAACTAATAACGAACTCCGTGTCGTGCTTATCTGGTACCGTTCCGAAGTTGAAACAAGCGGCTACAGCGACTACCGGTCTTCTGTACAGTTCTGCCACTATGCAACAGCTATCTCTATTATATAATCTAAAAGCAGTAACCATCAGAATTGCCGGTTAAAATGTGTTAGCTTTTAAGTTAATTTTACATTTTAAGGCGTAATTGTCAGCTTTTAGGCTTAATATTTACCTACAGCTTTAATTTCGTAAGTAGCAGGTAACGGAGATTTGAATTGTATAGTAAGCATATTCATTTTTGAAACACGGTGCGCCTCTGGGCACACAGTTACAGCGTTCCGCAGTAAATATAGTTAACAATTATTCGACAGAAATATCTCCTACACGCCACATTTTAAGACGGATTTTTAGCAAGAGACTGACTAACGGTAAATAAATAGACCTTTTAAAATAGATCGTGTTGAAAACTGCCAACGTCGCCTTACCAAATGGTGTCACACTATTCGTTTCTTACCTTATTCCGATCGCCTACGTAAACCTGGGCTTTCCTCCATTCATGATTGTTTTCAACGTGGCGACATGATACTTACCTACCAACTTATTCACAATCTCCTTGATGTGGACCCTGTCCTTTCCCTCATTCCAAATTTCAACTTCACTCGTAGACTGGCCACCCTCTCCGTATTTCTGGCCTGTCTCTCGGACTAAACTACGCTTTCACTTTTTCACGGAATGGGTTGTTCAACCTTGGAACTCCCTCCCTCAATCTGTTGTTTACGCTCATACGCTCAACACTTTCAAATCACGCTATGACGCATTAGTTGCTTAACTTCTTTGGGTTTGGAGGGGGGGGGGGGTGCTTCGTGGACCGTCAATCTCTATTTCTATTTCTTGGGGCTCTACTTGATGTGGAGGATCGAGAAAAATGGCGCTGGGTATTTAACCGCATCTTACCTAACGCAAGCATGTGCGTGGCCCTAACGGTAGTTGCGGCTACTAATACCTCTGATAATGTTTTTGCCTTCGTAGTGCTTCAAAGGCAAAAGCATTAGCAGAGGGATAGTAGCCGCAACTACCGCTTGGGCTCCATGCAGGCTACGAAGACGTAAGAAGCGGGATCTAGTTAAAGGTAACATTCTTCCCAGCGCCATTTTTCTCGATCCTCCACATCATTTGCGGCCCCCAACGGTCTATTTACTTACCGATAGTCAATTCCTTGGTAAAAATCCGTTTTAAAATGTGGCGTCTACGAGATTTTCTGTTGGATATTGGGAACTATTTATTTAGCATCCTGTGATTAAATGACCCTTTGCGCGCGTACAACGACCAGGACGTTTCATCTGTGTGCGTGCATGTACTAAATTTTCATCGTTTGCTAATAATTACCATAAGATCAAAAATCTAAATGACTAATGCGGTAAAAATTAAAATTATAAGATACTGGGCGTAAAAAAAATTATAAAGTGCGATTTTAAAATACGAAAATCATTCCAGTTAGTGACGACACAATTTTTGCATTCATGATGTTTCGTCGACTACGTACGTCCAAGGCCAACTAAGATAGTAGCTGCGTTCTCTCTTCGAGGAACGCAACTACTATCTTATACCACACGCTATGACTGTTTGCTGTGACGTGTATATCACGTGACTGGGCTAGTCCAATCAGACGGCCAAACGGCCGTTGTTCTCGTTTGTCATTGGCTAACTCATGGTGACGTCACAGCAAACAGCCATTGCGCATGGTTTAGTTGGCCTCAGTTGACCTTGTATTACTACGCAGAGCCTCGGGAAACGGAGCAATGGTAACGTATGTGGATGGCGATCTGCGCGTGGCTGTTATAAGGCAGGCGGAGTGTACCTTTGACTTTCCCTTTGTCCTTTCCTGCGATGGTGGCCAATTTCAGTAGTTTCCAACCCATATTTGTAGAAAACGCACAGTTTTTCCTCATATGAATCTTTAAAAATGTAACATTTTTGGTAGCATGTTTGGTAGCTTTTTTTGTTTCCTGTAATATGCTACGCAGGATTTATTGGGAACTTTGGTGGCAGATTTCCAAATTCTGATTTGGTCGCACTGGTGGGGAGGTTTCCAGATGGAAACACCAGATCTAGAAGACGCGGTTACCAAGCGTTACGATAATATAATATAATATAATATAATATAATATAATATAATATAATATAATATAATATAATATAATATAAAATAGTTTGTTGCAAACGCAACCGAATTGGCAAGGACCTGATGGTCACTAACTGCCACCCGACGTTAAAATAAAAAATTTAAAAATTTAAATTACAAAGTTTAAAAGTTTAAAAAGTTTAAAACGAAGACAATGGCTCGGCTGTAGAGGAAGGGTTGATGGAAGGAGGTTGGGATCACGAATGCCTTACCACCAAGGTTAGACCTACCAGGGACACAATGGTCCCCGATGGCATCGCCAAACGTGAGGGGCAATGCCAGGTATCATTGTCAGTAATTCTTCAACAACAATAAAATAATGCACCGTACAGCTTGGCCAAAGCCATTTGTCAAACCTAATGTAAATATAAAAAATGGAGTTTGGCACTCATAAGAAGTGCAATAAAAGCAGCAGGGTTGTCGGCTACTTATACTATTCCCTTTGTATTAAAATTGTTTTTTCATTTGCATGGAGAGCAAATATAGTGGATTTAAGTTGTCATTTACTTTTTTTTCAGTGGGTCGTGTATATTCTGGTATTTTCAGAAAATACTTACCTCATTTAAGAGGTGCCGGAAAGTGTTAAAATTTTTTTGCGGTTACCAATTATGAAGGAAGCGAGTTCCATGGGTTCGATAAGGTATAAAAGAAAGATTACCGGAAAATTGCTCCCCGGAAAATTGCTCGCTAAGAAAATTGCTCGCAAGAAATTGCTTGTCGGGGAAATTGCTAATCTGAAAACTGACCGTGCGATTAATTGCTCTCCACATTTAAAAACAAAATTTATTTAATTTTTTTAATACTTTTTAACAGATATTTTTGCATTTTTTTTTCACGTATTTGAGGGTCATAAAAATCAAGTTACAGTAACAAAAATAAGCCTAACGGAAGCACAATTTAATTATCTTTCATTTGGTCCAACTCCATCTTTGTGGGTGCCTTGCTTCAAGAGGAGTAGAAGGACACGCACACACACACACATGCACACACACGCACGCACATCATATGTTTTAGATGATGTAATATAATATGAAAAGTAAATCTTAAGTAGCAGTAAGCAATACATTTTAATATATAAATATTGTGTAAAAATAAAAATTTATTTTATGTGTATTTTTTTATGGTACACCATGTTGCTAATTCTTACTCATTACAAATGTCAACGCCCATGAACGTAACACAACAAGACAACACTGCTCGAATAAGATACACTATAGTAGAATAACGATGCCACTTCAGTTTATTCTTCGTGAAAAGAGGAAAGAGAAGCTTGTGGATTCTGACATTTGTACATCAAAGATAAGGTAACCGATGCAAAAATGTTTGTTCTCCATCTGTGTGGATTCGTGCACGAGACCTACACTTGCCTGCTTGATCGAATTTCCATTATATATTGCTATTGAGATTTATTTTTCATATTATATTATATCATCTATATCATTAAAAACATATGATGTGCGGGTGTGTGTGCGTGCGTGTGTGCGTGTACCGCTAATCCTCTTAAACCAAGGCACCTATGGGAGTAAAACCAAATGAAATATAGTTAAATTGCGCTTCCGTTAGGCCTATTTTTGTCGCTGTCATTTGATTTTATGATCCTCAAATACGGGGAAAAAAACTGCAAAAATAACTTTGGAAATTAATAACGGTTAAAAAAAGTTTTAAAAAAAATTTAAATTAAATTTAAAAGTAAATGTGGAGAGCAATTAACTGCACGGTCAATTTTCGCACTAGCAATTTTCCCGACGAACAATTTTCTTGCGACCAATTTTCTTAGCGAGCAATTGTCCGTGAGGAATTTTCCAGGGAGCAATTTTCGGCAAGCAATTTTCCGGACACGAAAAGAAGAGGCCCTTGGATCAAATCCTCACTTCCTCCTAGCCAGTGAAACAGGCTTTCGTATTCCTGTCTACTAATTTGAAAGTTTTGTTTAATGTCACTATAGCATGCAGTTTCTAGCAATTGTGCTCGGCTTCCCCCGGGGTTTTGTTTCGCACGTGGTTGTCTCCGTTTTTCAGTAGTTGTGGCCTAAACGTGGAATGCGACAGGCAATTTTGCTTATTGGAATACTTCCCTTTTGCTCCCATCCTTTAACTCCCATCAACCCTCCTCCTTTCCTCCCATACGTCCAAAAAAACGTACTTTGTAGGTACAGTTTATGCGTAATCATATCCTTAATGGTAACAGACGAATTTTGCCCCCCCCCCTCCCCCAGGCCCGGACTGGCTAAATTCGTATGTGACCGGGCTCATAACATGTTGGCCCACCAAATTAAAAAAATTTGCCCACCGAATTAGTTTTTCCATAAATTTACAGGCACCCTCAACCCACTCCCCAGTTTGCAGCATTCAGTTGAATCGGTCATTACAAGATTCAACACATGAGGATTGCAATGAACAAATAAAAG
>JAHWFP010160795.1:0-16123 GCA_023313725.1 Lithobius niger | reverse complement strand
CTACCTCCCTCTCCATTCTCCCAATATCTTTATTTTCTAAAGAGCAGTGATCCGTACCGTCTGAAAAAGTCCTTCGTGCATGACGTCATTTACGCGCAGAGCAAACTGTTAGTCGAGGCAACAATGTGCAAATTTCACTTCTTTTCAAGGCAACAACGTACCAGTTTCATCTTGTGGCCAAAGAATTGACACACTCGCCCGTTTTCATTGTAGGGGTAGCCGTTGTCATCTTTTTGCTTTGGGAGCTGTACTGGGGCTGGTAGTCAATGTTGGTCAGAGCTCCGTGATAAATCAGTCAATCAATCAGGGGTTGTCGTGTTTTTGCTATGAGACTTCGAGAATGTAGATTAAATTATTTATAGTTTACCTCCATCTTCTGATTCATCACTGGTATAAGTAAAGGTTATAATGCCCGCGGGCCATTCGGAAACAATGCACAACGGCGCGCAGCGTCCGCGGGCGATTGTTTCCGAATGGCCCAAGGTTGAGGGCTTTCTTACTGAATATCCCGCTCGCGATAACAATTGACCAGCGTATTCCTTGGCATTGTCATTGCCCGTGCAGCAATGTCTATCGCGCCGTTCCAAAAGGTCTATTGTAAAACATCTCTTAAAATTGTTTAATAGAAGTTGTCTGAAGGGGCTGTTCGTCGTTGAGTTTTTGCTGCATGAACGGTGATGGGGTACTTCGGAATCAAGCCAAAATCAAGTTACATTGCGCTGCTTAAGTAAAATTGTTACGCACATGCCGCCACCTAGTGTAGCCTAGTAGTAGGCTGTCCGTAATGAGCCCACACTATGGTAGGCCTATCGTGAAGGGTGGAAACCGCATCTGCCAAAATAAATACAAATATAAATACATAAATATTAATGTAAATCCGCCTCTGCTAATGAGACAGTGACGGAAATTTAGTAGTTGTAGGCTAGCTGTAATATTATTTGAAAGTACATGTTATTGACTGGCAGTGACGTAACTAACGGGTGGGGCGGGGGGAGGGTGGGGGGAGTGTCATCCAAGATAGATCTGTGAAAAAAATTATTTATGCATACAAATGCCTGCACTAGTCGTAGGCGTATCGTTTGGCTGTCAACATAGTTTCATTTTTGAAAGTACATGTTATTGACTGGCAGTGGCGTAACTAACGGGTGGGGCAGAAGGAGGAGGGGGGAGTGTCTACTAAGAAAGACCTGCGAAAAAAATTATTTATGCACATAAATGCCTGCACTAATCGTAGGCGTATCGTATGGCTGTCAATATAGGTTCATTTTTGTCTACAGATAGTGATGAAGATGTGCTTATATCTTTGTAGTGTATAAATACAAATAAACATTCGAAACCACAGTCAAGTAGATCAGTAGCACTACAGCTACAAAAATATTTCTTAATATTTCGTTGATACTTCAACGATTTCAAAAGCGCGGGCCAATTGGCCTGCAATTTTCAAAAAAAGCATTCTTAGACCATTGTTGCTTCCGGGCCAATAACTCGGAAAGCGGGTATTCATTCGCGGTTATACCTTTAACAAAATGGTTGCATCGCACCGAACAATTGTATTATTATCTACCATTGTTTTCACTTTGAAAATTGATAATGTTAGGAAGCAACTCCTACATACAAACGTTTTCACAAAAAAATCGGAAAAGTTCTCCCACAAGAAGCAAACTTAAAATGAAAATAACAAAAACCATCTTCGATATTGTGTTAAAGCTTTATTATTTGGTTGCGGCAGGTCGGCTTTGAGCTAATACAATTCCTGTATCCTCAAGAAATCTCCTTGAATGATTCGACCAGTAACTCCTGGCAACCAACTGCTTCCGGTGATGTATCTAGACAAAATCCCAATTCAATCCCAGACTGCGTTGGAGGGAGGGGGAAGGAAGCGTCTGTATTTACAGAACGCGCGACGTAAGGCACTGACAAAACAAATACGACAATCTGATATTTTTCCCCTTTTAATTTTAAAGATGGAAAACCATGTAGTAAAGACCTGCAGTGGTTAAAACTTAACGTGAATTAAATTAGATTCCCAAAATTCAAGAACACAACGTTTTGAAATTCAGGTAGCAGATATAGTTTGTTTTTTGGCGGAGCGAGCGAAGCGTAGCCCAAAACGGACACCAAATTGTAAAATGTTGTTTGTTTGGTCCGTTGGTTGGTTGGTTGCACATTTTTAGTCAGGGTGAAGCCCATACGAAAGATTGGATTGGACTGAAATTTGGTACAACGCTTGATACCCCAAAAAGTATTGCTGAGCCAAAATTTTCCGTAAATTGAACAGTTATTACGGGAGAAATAACAAATTTTCAAATTTATTTCTAACACTCACCATTGTAAATTTGGAATCGTGGATAGTTAAGGACGAAGCATATACCATGCTGGTGGTAGTCAATAGTCAAGTGAACTCAAAAAAACACGGAAAATTTAATTTTGGTTGCTTCTTTCTAGCTGATAACCTTTTTCGACGTAACTCAATGAAATAATAATAATTGATCGTTGCATTTAACCATTACAGAAAGACACGCGAACATAAAAAACAAAACGGTTCCATTAACTACACACATTAGTTTCATTTGAAAAAAAACAACACTTGGAGAAATTCACTTTAGCATGGCGTTGAAAGTTGCGTTTACACTAGCGATGGGAATCACGAATATAAAACCTGAAATCGTCGTATCAAGGCCAAGCGGTATATATAAAACGAAATTATAGAGCAGACGACGTGTTTTTACCAAAGCACGAAACAATAACATGCCTGCATCAAATAGTGTAACGATTCCTCGTTGCCATGGTAAGGTGAAGTCTCGAAACCGAAACCGTGTTGCATGAAGGAATAGGCCTAACTCTCGAGCCCAAGTTGTTAGCTGCTACTTACGAAATTAAATCGCTAGGAAAAAATTAGGCCTTAACGCTAAAAATTAGACTTAAAACCTAAAACTAGGCATAAAAGCTAACACATTTTTAATCGTGATGGGTATTACTTTTAGATTGTTATAATAGAGATCGCTGTTGCAGTACGTAATAGAGCTGTGTGCCTCAACGTTTTCGTTGGTGGAAGTATCAAGTTTTATACAAGCGGCAGCATTGTGAACCTGTTGAAACTTGATTATTGTTATAAACTATCGTAATGATGAGTACGATACAAATTCTCTCGCAATAAAAATTGAATTGAATTGTACTGATAATTGTTTGGCGTGCAGTTAAATGCGTAATTAAATGCGTAATGCGGTGGGTGACCGCCTGGGAATCTGGCTGTTGCAGACATAGGGCCTTAGGGCTTCGGGCAGATGGCCAGGAGTGGTTAACGCTCGTTAAACCCTTTAACCCTTTTTTTTTTTAATGCGTAATTATTTTTTTAATATACGGACTACACTTTGCACAGCAATTGCTGTAAACAATGCAACAATAATCTGTGGAGGCTCAAACAGCAGTGGCTATGCACCGTTTTATTTTTAGTCGGCGGCGATGACGGTGGGCTATGAAAAAAGGCCACAAATAGTTAAACAGAAACTAAATACTGGAGCAAGGTGACGAAAGCCTATTAAAATAAAAAATATGATACGTAGCTTAGGCCTATACTTAAAAAAAAAAAAGCTAAACTAAGAAGTCCACAAAGAGCAGCAGTACATCACACCAAAAGGCAATCAGCCCAACTTAGCCGAGTGAGTATTACACCCAGATTACAATAAAAACTAAATATAAGTTTGAAATGAAGATCTGTTCGCTCCGCCTACAATAGGCCCAAAGCCTGTTTCCTAGTAGGGACAAGCCATTATTTATCTCTTGTAAAAGTGACCTACACCATCAAACAAGTCTTGCCCCTCGCTCCCCACCCTCCCTGTTCCCCTTCCCCTTTCCCAGTCTGGGCCCAACACAAATCTTCTCTCTTGTTCTTCTCCCCCCTCCCACTCCCGTGGAGTATTTTCAGACCTGGAATTATTGTTTGATGCCATCCCTCAAGAACAATGTGCATTTTACACGATGCGAGGTGCTCACCCACTCCAGCCATCCACCAACAATAAGCAAAGTTTTTTATTTCAGAAAATGGATTTGCAGACGTGAGACACCAGCACCTCGAAACTTTGTAAGATTATATGACGGATATCTAAGAAAATCCCCTTGAATAAAAAGCCATCTCAGAATTACCTTCCACAACGCTAAAAAAAACCGTCAAATTAATGAGCTGGAGCTGCGCTTCGCCGTCTGTTGACAGAGTGGAGAAACTTTTCAGTATTTACAAATTCGCCACTGGATATCAAGAGAAGGCGCCACCTACTCTCCGTCTTGCGTTGCCTCCCGTTCCTTCATAATTAGTTGACGTTTCTGGCGGTTTTGAAACTTTCTTGTATTCAGTAGCTTTGGTGTCGGGCGCTTGCCCAATTAACGAGGCGTTTTCAGAAATTCTAAATACTGAAATTGTCATTTTCGTTACGTAGAATTGTATTTTTTTTGTATTAGTTATTTTCTTGAACCGCAAGTCACTTGAATTTTACTTGGGCGACACCGAACGAAATCCAGTAATTTACGGGAGGGTTCAGGGTACAACGGGAGGGTAATCCTCCAATCGTGGGAGAAGACGGGGGCATTGTCAGGGATGTCCAGAATAGATGCCACAGTTGGTGAAGCAGTATGGTAGTCTCGCACTTGGTCCTGTCCTGCACTGGCTAGTAGGAACATTGTCACTGTCCCCTTTTCCAGGCACTGGCTGGATTAGCTTCTTCAGTCAGTAGGCTGAGTACTGCCACCACGCAGCTACCTGTATGAATAATTTGTACCAATTGCAGTACATGTTATTACCAAACTCATAAGGTTTTTTTTTTTTTTTTTGACACTGCCCACTCGAAGGGCTCAGAAATTTCAGGATCCGCCAAAGGTGATTGAAATTTCATAACCGCCACACTAAATTTTCTTGCATCCACCCCTTCTTTTCTTGTTGATAAAGCTCCGGTTGGCAGCTTCTGGAACACATCCGTAACATATTTCAGGTTAATTTAACGAGTATCAAATGAACCTAAACACTGACAAAACTAAATATATCATTCTTTACTCTCAAAGATGTCGAGTCTCAACAAGTGGCGTGCACAGGAGGAGGGCATTACCCCTACCCTTTTCGGAAAAAATGCCCTTTTTGTAAAAAAAAAAAAAAATACGCCCTACTTCGGTTTTCTGAACCGATAAACACTGGTGCTGCAGCCAGAGAAAGGACCAGAGGCGTAAAAAGGTCAAAAAGAAGGCCAGGTAAGGAAAAAAGTTAAAAAAAAAGAAACAGGTTTAAAAAAGGGTAAAAAAAAAAAAACTGACGAGCAAAAATAAAGGTCCCGAGAAAAAAAAACCTCAGCGAGTCCTTTTACAAAAGTTCCCCTGCTCTCTCGGTGGTCTGTGCACGCTACTGAGTGTCAAGCTCCAATTATAGTGTCCGCGGCCCATCTTGAGTTCGCCCCAGAATCAACTCAAATACTCGATTGTATGTTTTTGGTAGGAGAGTGCCTTGTTGATATCCAAAATAGTTACAAAAACAATGGTGGCCGTCGATTAAAATCGTCCCCTCCAGGAAGACGTCGCCGATCACAAAACACGTGCAGGACTAAAGATAACGCCGCGTATACAATAACATTATTTACCATAAGGTGGGTTGCACTATGCCATGCCGATGTCCCAAGTTGGAAAAAGTAGAATCTATTCGACATCTTAGCGTGGTGTTCGATTTTTTCGACCAAAGGATGAATTGGAAACTATACGCGTACAACACATCTGTGGTAAACTTAGATTTTTCTTTGGTCAAAATATCCACTTTACGAAAAATTGCCCTCATAAAAGAAATTTGTTTGCGTTGGTGCAATGACGTCTTCAGTATGAATCGCGAGCTAGGGTTGTGCTTATATCACTAACTTGAAAACCATAATTACTTGCAAAAAAAAAAAAAGATTACTATAGTGTCCGTGGCCTATTTTGAGTTCTCCCCAGAATGAATACAAATAATCGATTGTATGTTTTCGATAGCAGAGCACCTTGTTGATATCCTAGATGGTTACAAAAATGGCGGCCGTCGATTAAAGCCACTCCCTCTAAGAAGATGTAGCCCCTCATAAAATACCTGCAGGACTCAAGATACGCTGCGCGCACAATAGAGCTACGGACTTCCCCCAAACATTCAACACCCCTCTGTTGGAAGTAATCAGTGCCTTATCCCTTAGGCAATGGTACACTGAGAAAAATCATGGATGCATGCAATAAAACCGTTGAACGTATAGGGCAGTGACATGGCGTAGTATTATTGTATATAACGCTATGGTGGAGCCAGTAACTGGGTTAGCTGCAAGGGGCACTGGAGGGCGAAAAGAAAGGCGTCTTACTGACGACAATGCTGTTAAAAGTGGATTTCTTAGGCCTATAACGCTTGATTTTTGTCGATTTGTTGGCAGTTGCTGACATTTTTAAGCAAGTGGAATCTTTATTTTCCGATTACAAC
Organism: Lithobius niger; assembly: GCA_023313725.1. Lineage (NCBI taxonomy): Eukaryota > Metazoa > Arthropoda > Chilopoda > Lithobiomorpha > Lithobiidae > Lithobius > Lithobius niger. The sequence continues at coordinate 9,657 of JAHWFP010160795.1, read as the reverse complement.
CTCGCAGCATAAGGGATTGGAGAAAACGACGGTTTTTTAAGCGTAAGAAATCCGCTCTCAAAGCACTGCCTTGACTAGAAGTATCGTTGTTTAACCCTCCAATTTAATCTAGTGCCCCTTGCAGTTATCTCTCTTGTAGCCAATATGACGTCACTTGCCGCTGCTCTATAGTTCAGGCTCATTATAAAACTAGATCTCGCAGTCAGATTCAGGGCACGTTTAGGCAACGACTCGCTTTTGCATTCTCGCAGCTAGAAGCTAGAAATCACCTCAAATTCCAACATGGCGGCGGTTTTATGTCTGCCGCCTCGCAACGAAAACAGCAAATAACGAGTTCAGAAGCGTTTGGGAAAATTGTTTCGTCATGAGGAATTCTTTATATTATTGGCACGTATTATAATACTGCAAGTATTTACTCAAATGATGTCGGATTTAGCTAATCCATTTAGCATTGTTACCATGGCAATGTCACCTTTACCATCGTGAGTTCTAGCTGCGGGAATGCAAAGGCGAGTCGTTGCGTAAACGCGCCCTCATGTCGTATTACCAGAAGCTACGTGGACATTTCTATACAAAAGTTTTGTTTACCGTGCGCCAGTGATGCCACACACGCTTTATGTTTTTTTCTCCGACGAAAACGCTTTTTTTTTTACCTTTTTTATGTCTATTTTGCAAATTATTTCTATGGAATCACACTGTGGTGCGTCCTGGGGCTTGGGGGGGGGGGGGGGGAGGTTCCAAAGAGGCACAATATCTATATTTGTTTAGTTGAATTGCCAAGTGCAAGGAGTACTCACCAGAGGCCAGAAATGGACTCAAAATAGGCTAAAATGCATTGGTTTCCATGGGACCCCGCTGTGGGAGCTCATGGTGCTCCCCCAGACTTCCTGCCTGGAAGGAGAGGCACGCAAATTATTTGGTGGAAACCCCCTTCAGAAGATCCTCCCTGCACCCTTGTCATGTGAATTCAAGTCACCCTGTTAAACTTTATAAAAATTTGATGGTTTTTTTTTTTTTTTTTTTATAAAACCCTAATTATACAAAATCAACTTATTAGGGGAAATCCCCAGATTCCCTGTCCCAAATGCTTTTTTTTTCTTTCAACGCTTGCTTTTTTCCAAAATATTTTGTGGCAACCCTGCCAGGCGCTGAAGATCTAAATCCTTTTTAAAACCTCGTGTAATGTTAGGGTGCACCGATACCGATATTGGATTAATCATGTGCCGATATTTGAGGTATCGGTACCGAAAGATAACGACACATGGTTCGAACCGATTCATCTATACGAGTACGAGGTTTTCGGAGAACTTTACAAGCAATGCGCTTTTGGTAAACGCCCCACTTCGTGTGTTGGCTTCCCCACCATACCTATTTGCTTTACACGCAGCTAACTTTTGGCGGAGCTTTTGTTTGCGGCGCGTAAAAGTTCAAAAACCTGGTAATTTCCGTGCACTTTCCATTATAGGTGGTGAGAAACGAAGCTGCAATAAGAAGACAAATAAACAAACACCCGTCGTAGCATCTGCGTGTTTGTTTATTTACCGTAGTGGGGGAAACAAGAAAAGCTGCACTGCATATCCATCGACTGCATATAGCACTGCATATCCATCGGCTAAACATGGAGTATTTTGTTGAATAGGGATCGAGCATAAGCTACATAGAAAAATACAATGTCTTAGCTAACGGCTAACGTACGACATTCCCAGAGATGTAATAAAAAAAATTCCGAATTCTAAAACTTTTTCTCTGGCTCTCTTCCCCAGTTTTTCGCCTTCTGTACAGCCGTACCGGCTGGGAAGAATATTGCAACGACTTCGTCCGTCTGTCGCTTTTTTTTCAACTTCGGAACGGTACCAGATAACGACGACACGGTGTTCATTATTAGTTTCAGTGAACAAAATTTAGTTTAAAAACACGGCAAATTAAAACAACATTGCTTACTTATATAATTGGCTTTCTCGATGTAACTCAATGTAGTACTAACATTTAATAGCCGCATGTAATCCCTAGGGCAAAACAAAAGGATTTCGTTAATGACACACATTTAAAATAGTCACCATGCAGCATGGATGAATAGGCTCCTACTCTCAAATCAAATTCTCCGTTATCCGCTACGTTATGAAATTAAAACGTCAGTTAAAAAAAAAATTTGGAATAAAAACTGAAAATTAGGCCTAAAATCACGTTACCACGGCAACATTAAGTTGCTACGAGTAGCTGCTGGCGTCATGAACAACACTATTATTATGACGTCACTTTGGTCGCTACCACTGAGATATATACGTAGCGTTCGGCGAACACTGTACGTGTGTGTCGGGAGGCGCACCGTGTTGCACCGTGTTCCTGCCACTTACGAAATTAAATCGGCAGATAAAAAATAGGCCTAAAAGTTGACAATTACACCTAAAATCTCAAATAGGCCTGAAAGATAACACATTTTTAACCGGTAGTTGTGATGGTTACTGCTTTCAGATTATATAATAGAAATAGCTGTTGCAGTGCGTGACAGAGGTGTACCCTCAACTTATATGGGAAGTGGCGGTAGTGCACAGAAGACCGGTTGTGACTAAGTAGTCGCTGCAGCCACTTGTTTTTTCTTTTTCCATGTAACCAGATTTTTCTCCGATTTTCTCCTATTCCCAGATTCCCCTCCCCAACCACAACAACCTGTATTTCCAGTCAAAAACTGACATGATTAGCTTGGCCTGATCGTGGATTGATCATTGGACTGGTATAACTGATCATGGACTTTCCAGAACGACAGATCTGTCTATTTTTATTTCGATGGGATTATTTTTTCTATCTTCTGTAGGAAAGATTTCAGCCCATTAATCTCAAATAGAAATAAGGAGGCTTTAAAAATTAGGATTGTATTCCCTACCTTTTAGAATTGGACTGTTTAGAATATACCGCGGCCTCGATTGAACTAATATTCGTAAAACCTACGCCCAGTGCTTTTTTAATTTTTTTGTTTTAAATTACTTACCTACCCAAAAAATAACGCACATTTTACACGGGAATATGTTAAAATAAATACTCAAATCGCCGTAAGCCGGAAAATAAGCAGCAGAAAAATAATACGCAAAAAAAAAAAACACGAGTACAGTACGTATTATTCGAGTCACGTGACTTCGATTCAAACCAGAGCATCAAATCACTACCAAGCCGCTTTTACCAATATGGCCGCTCATCCACTGGCTCTTGGCTTATTTCCAACTCACTTATTTTTTTTTAAAGAAACATTGAGAATGATACCTGGCTTTCGCTCCCCCCCCCCCTACTTGTCCCACACGTTTGGCGATGGCATCGGGGACCATTCTGTCCCTAGCAGGTCTAACCTTGGTGGTAAGGCATTCGTCACCCTAACCCAATACCGTGAACCCTTCCTCTTCAACCGAGCCCATACTTTTGTTTTAAACTTTTAAATTCTTTAACTTTTATGATTTATAATTTTGTAGTTTTAACATCAGATGGCAGTCAGTGACCACCAAGTCCTTGCCATTTCGGTTACATTTGCAACAAACTTTTATATTATATTATATTATATTATATTATATTATATTATATTATATTATATTATATTATATTATATTATATTATATTATACTTACACAGGGTTCATGACAACAAATAACGCTACGGGTTCGTGGACTTCGGTCCAAAAATACGATCCCTTTCCTGCTGCTAAAAAATTCAGAGAGTCGAATAGACTGACGACACGAACTGAGACTAGAGAACCACAGAAACAGCCTTGTTTAAGTCCCATGGCGAAGCCTTCGGCTTGATTTCTTCTCTTCAAAATGATCCACCGTACGTTTCCATAGCAACCAGCTCAGTTTCGTTAAGTAATAACATGGTAGATGTCAGTGCGACGACTGCATGCCACCTACGCGTACCCTGCTTACGGACACAAATCAACATTCTATAAATTTTCTAGGCACAAGCTAAACCAAGTTAAATTGCACACCCACCCATAATAAATAACCACCAGACAAAATTTCAGTCAAGCTGAGGCACGTGGGTGGTGGAGAGATGCTTCGGCCAGTGCGAACGATAAAATTATTAGCAATGAAAGGAGGAAACTAACCGTCGTGTCCAAATCCTTGATCTGCGCTTTTGTTTTTGCGATCATGAAATATGTTTTAATGTCCACTTTCTACGAGGATTAGTAATGTAGAGACGTCCATTTTCTACGAAGATAAAAATTTGCTGCTTTAAGACCATGACATTGTGACCTTTTACTAATAACCCTGCTTCGGGCTCAGAAGCCGCCTAAATGCTTGTTGCTTTTTCTTCCCCCACCCCTCTTCTGTTTCATGATGTGCCTCCACGCAACTCACTTCTCCAACCCCCCCACCCAACACGCACTTCTCCCCAGTCTTCAACGTATAACACAGCCTCATTTCTCACGGCGTCCTATTACATAGCGCCCCCTAACAGCAAGCCCTTCCTAACAATTGACTCGAAGTAGTTGTGACGACTTTTAAATGTAAGCAGGTTTCAGAATCTCAAAAAAAACAAAAAAACAATACGGAATTTTGAAGGGATTGATGACTAACGCAGAAAGTTTCTTCCGTCTAACTCGGCTATACCATAGATTAGAAAGTTAACTTTCTAATCTATGGCCATACTGCTTGTGCGTACTGGATTGTGGTGTGTCTCCGTCACCCACAAACCCCAGCTTAACTAAAGTATCGCGCATTTCGATGTTTTATGTCAGAATTTCAGTATGTAGGTTTAGTTTGGGTAGACTAGACAAATTTTGGTTGGGTCACCTAATTTCCAGCAGGCTTGAATTAATTTACAAAAACTCTTGTGTGGTGCAAAACAATCGCACGAGCAACGTGCGGTAATGCAACGTCGACGCAGGTATGTGTGCACTACCCAACAGATGTCACGTAAGCCAAGCCGCAAATGCGGCAACGCACGTGTGCACCGGCACTAACACGGTAGATCTTTTATGAAAGCAAGCCATATGCGCAGCCTTAAATGGTGTCATGGCGCGATGGTGCGATGGCTGCGACCCCGAGCACAGGGTAATTGGTGCACCAGCCTTCACGATTTTGGAGCATGGCGCACCAGCCAGTACGACCCCTTTCCACAAAGTAAAGACTCTTTTTTTTTTTGTCTAAAAAAACTGAAATTATTTCGGTAAAAAATAAAATTATGACATTAAAACATTTATGTTCGACCCCTCCCCCCCTCCCCCTGCCATAACTCCCTGTCTGTCTGCCCTATGGTCACAGATTCATGCCTTTTTTTCTTCTGTTTGGAGTTCCACTTCACATTCTTTAAAAATAATGCCTTGCCCGATCCCCGATATCGTACCGTCAGTCCACTCCTCTATTTGAATTTTTTTGGCTGAAACTCGAGTAAGCTACTTTGGGAGCTGTATAAAGGATTTGTCTCCAACACAATTCTACTCATGTTCCACAGTTTGTACCGAGTTTTGATTCCAGCCCAGTGACGGCGCTAGGGGAGGGCCAGGGTGGGCCATGACCCCTCCCTAAATATTTTGCGGCGCCCCTACCGGTCCCCCCATCCTCCAACCCCAACACTTCGGTCACCAACGGAGAATAAAACAATAAAAAAAAGCTTGCAGGCTAAACTTGAAATCAAATTAATAAAATGAGCTTTTATATTTTATTTTATTTTATTTATTTTTGTAGCAACTTCTTAACATAAATTATGTGCAATCTAATTTAAGTGTTTACGGATATCTATTGCATTTTGTAGGTACCCGAGGCGCTTTAACGTCTATAACTGATCGCGAGCAAGAAACTGCTATTCCAATATCGAGGAGGTGAAGGGAAACACGAGCGCGCTTGCAATAGCCGTTAAATCCACTATGATTCACGGATATGTATTTTAATGCTAAGGTGTGACGTCAAGCTAACTTACCGCCTTATTCGATTTTTTTAAAGACTTGTTTGTAAATTTTATTTGTGAATCAATGAATTTATGAATTTTTACATGCGACTTATGTAAATTCCTGAACGGAAGTTTCGGGTTGGAAACGGGGTTGGAAGCTTCCTGTATATGAAGGCCGACAGAAGGGAAGAGACGTTCCGTAATGCCAATGTTTGTGTTTTAAGGTAAAACTGTATTTTTTTCAACTTTAATACTTTAAATAAGATGAGTGTATAAAATGCGCTATTCGCTTGAGTCTCGTAGGATTTTAGGTGCATTTCAAAGTGTCAGTAGGCTAGTTTTCGTACCGTCGGAACGAAAGGTTGCCGGGTTGGGCCATTCCTCCGTGGGTAAGGGCCTAGCATAGTACGCGAATTTTTTTTTTTTTTCGTGTTAGGCTAGAAAGAAAAATGTCGCAGGTTGTAAATGTGCCTGTTTATGCTGGTTGCAATGAGGTGTGCTGGTTGAATTTGTGTTGTGCACGGTAATTTTGCAAAGTCGGGTCATATGTCACATGGTGGAGCAGGGGTTGTGTAGACCCCCGTAAAAAGTGTTAGATTATCAAAAAAGTGTAGGTTATCAAAATTAACCCACTGTGACGTGTGTGGGTTTTCACATTAACCGTATATAACGACTACACTTTTAGCATGGGATGTGTTAGCGTGACGTCACCACCGTGCATTAAACAAAAATATTGCACTGCATTGAGGCTTACGTTATGATCAGGTTGAATTAAACGTTATAAAAGTGCCTAATACGGCTGTCTTGAAAAAAAAATTCCTTGGCCCACTCTTTTTCCAGATGTGACCTTTGTCGGCCCCTCCAAAAGCAATTCAGCCCTGACGCCGTCACTGCCCCAGCCAGCCAGTTGACGAAATAGTGACAGTTTTTACGTTTTCGGAAAACATGCATTAAAATTTGCGCCGTTTTACTTAGTAAATATGTGTGAAAAATACCACTTGCGCTTCGAACAGTCCAAGCAGGTGTAAATTGGCAAGAAGTAGCGTTTAAATGTCCTTGGAAGTGAAGAACATGTTTTGTTTTTCAAGCCAAGGCCGACTGAGGTAGAAAACTCGTTTTTTGTGTGCCTCCCAGCGCCACGCCTGCTCTCACGCGTACCGAGGAAGTTAATGCGTGTTGCATAGCTTTGGTGATGTTAAATCAACTGGCCTACATCCAGAAATGGCAGTTTCTGTCCCAGACGACCTGTGAGTCAAGAGGTGAAATACAAAGTTAGAGCTACAACGAGGATACTTCGCATTTCTGAACTCCTAGCTCCTTTACCGCCTGCCTTATAACAGCTACGCGCAGATCACCTCCGCGCATGTTACCATCGCCAAGGTCAACTGAAATAGTAGCTGCGTTTCTCGCAGCGAGGAACGTAGCTATACTATCTCAGTTGGCTTTGGGAATAGTATACGAAACAGCATCAAGTTAAAGATTGTGTCATCACAAACCAGACACACCAGATTGTGTGGTGCAGTGGCAACCCGGACCACTGCACTGTGACTGAGGTTGGCGCTAATGACCAAGCTGTCGACGCGCCATTAAGCCTCAATTCCCCCCCCCCCCCCACAAACCAGAATGATTTTCGTATTTTAACATCACAATTTATAATTTTTTAGGCTAGCATATTATAATTTTTCTTCGGCGTTCTTTTGGCATAATTTATTTTAATTTTTACCGCATTAGTCTTTTAGATTTTTAACATCATAGTAATTATTAGCAAACGATTAAAATTATTACACGCACTCACACACATGAAACTTCAAGGTTATTGTAAGCACGCAAAGGATTATATACGTTCAGAATACAGTAGATATAGTTCCCAATATTCAAGAGAAAATCTTCTAAACTCCACATTTTACAACGGATTTTTAGCAAGGGAAAGACTAACGGTAAGTAAATAGACCTTAGGGGTCGTACTTGATGTAGAGGATCGAGAAAAACGGCTCTAGGAGGAATATCCCTTTAATTTGTTTTCGTGAAACCAGTGTAATCAGTCTCTAACAGAGATTACAAAGTAAGTAATGCCCCCCCCCCCGGGTTTTAGCTGCGTTCTGTGGTGAAATACTACAAGAAATATGCATACCGTTAGATGCGGTACCTAAAAAATGAACGTTCCTTAACACTTCATCTTTAGTATTGATGCGTTCTCTGCGTGTAACAGCCGCAAGTCCGAGGCCGCCCCTAGCTTCCCAATAGCTAGGATTAGTTAAATCAACATATCGCCTGCCTCACAACACCAACGCGACGATCACATCCGCGTATTTACCACAGCTAAGGTCAACTGAGACGGTAGCTTCGTTCCTCGCAGTGAAAACGTAGCTACTGTCTCAATTGGGATTGCGCCAATCCCACAAACCGGTCGTCACAAACCGAAATGATTCTCGCTTTTTAAAATCACTATTTATAATTTTCTAGGCTAGTTTCTTATAATTTTGCTTCGGTGATCTATTGGAATAATTAATTTTAATTTTTACCGCATTAGTCTATTAGATTTTAGATCTCATGGTAATTATTAGAAAATTAGTAGATGTACACACAGAGATGAAACGTCATGAGTATTGTACGCGCGCAATGCATGATTTACTGACGGGTCGTTAGTAAATAAAGTTCCATGATATTCAACAGAAAATCTCCTAGACCCCACATTTAAAAAAGAATTTTTAGCAAGGGAAAGACTAACGGTAAGGAAATAGACCTTTGGGGCCGTACTTGATGTGGAGGATCGATAAAAATGGCGCTGGGAGGTATATCCCTTTACGTCGCAATATCACTCGAGGTAAGTTCGAAGATGAAGGATCTTGGAATCATTATCAACAGGAAATTAAAATACGACGTACAGTGTTTGTCTGTTGGCCAAAACGAGCTAGTCGACTCGTTCACGTCCTAAAATAAAGTATCTATCCGCACGGTGAATTCGACACAAGGAATCCGGATATCAGAAATATATTGTTTGCGTGGAAAAGGTATAAAGAGAAGGGCAAAAAAACAAATTCTCACTGGCAATTCTTAGGGCACGTTTACGCAACGACTAGAAATTATCTGAAATTCCAACATGGCGGCGGTTTTAGCTCTGCCAGGTTCGCAACGAAACGAGTCAATAATTGAGTTTAGAAGCGATTGGAAAAATTGTTTCGTCAGGAGGAATCTTTGTCTTACTGTCCCGAATTATAAGATAATAAGACAGCAAGCAATTGCTCGAACGATGTCAGATTTAGCTGTTCCAGGTAACGTTGTTACCATGGCAATGATACCTTTGCCATCGCGATTAAATTCCAGCTGCGAGAATGCGTTGCATAAATGCGCCCTAAGGCGGTGATCAGACGACGGTAGAATAAATAGCTGTTCGCAGCGAGAATTCAAAATCCTGCATGCCGTCCATTTCGGGGTTATCGAATCGAAAACAAACCAAGCAAACAAATCGAATGCTGACGTTCGGAAGTCAGTCCGCCATCTTGTGCTGTAGTAAAATAAGTTTTCTTGTTGTCATAAATCGACGCTGTCAAGTCGCGAGGCACGAGGAGAGGATCTGCATCAGCGTTGTTGCCAAGGTAACTACGCATAGACAACTTAAAAGCCGCATGCTCCGGCAAAGGCGAGAAGCAGCCAGCAGATTTAGTATTAACCAAGTAAAGGCTAGTGAACGAGAAAATGTACGTTGCTTGTCGTTGAATAAACGCGCCCTTACTTGCCCTATGAGCAAAGACTGCAACGAAACATAGAAGCAGAGTTGGGTTTGGA
>JAHWFP010160794.1:0-17547 GCA_023313725.1 Lithobius niger | reverse complement strand
TTCAAGCTAAATTTATTACCGTTATAAGGAAAAGCAATTCAGTTAGCTGAAAATAAGTATTATTTAGCCTAAATTAACCACTTTCAGCTCCGTAAAATTAAGTGTTTTGCAACTTTTTCCGTAAAATCAAAATGCAAGTGTTTTGAGCAGTTGAAAGTAAGACTTGAATCCAATAAAGTAATAAATAAAATACAAAACCTGGTTACTTTTTGAATGAAAATACCCGAGAAACAAACTTTTTTCTTTTCACAGCCTTATCACTTCATCAATATTGAGTATTTTTTTGGGAAGGGCAGTTTATTCTGTGGGTTTGTAGAAAGAGAACATTGCGGTATGCTAGGCCTATTTTGCTTTTTTTTTCTGCTGAGCAACATTTCTGTAAGTTTGAGGAATTCAAACACCTTAACAGCTATCGTCTTTAACTTGTATCACTAACCCCTTAAGTGAAAGTTGTATAGATTGTTTTTTTTTTAGTGCTTGTGTCATTGATCTCTAGAGCGACTAACGGTCTCCGGCAAAATATATCACAATAATATGGATTTAAAAACAAAAAATTCTATCAGATGATTACTCACTATAAAAAAAACGGGGGGATCTTTTATGTGAGTGTTCTGATTGAATTTTTTTTGTCGTATTTTTAAAATCATTGACACCATCACAGCACCTATTTTTGTTAGTCAATAACGTGAAAGTTTGCAACATGGGATCAATGACTTGGCAAGATTTATACAGCGTTGATTGTTGTCATATTGTTATTAAAAATCAGTATTTTTCACATTGCAAGCACGTGAAAAATATATTAGATTGTGCTAAATTGAAGACGAGCTATTACATTTAGAATTTTAAATTGTTTTAAAAAAGTGCATGCCGGCTATTCCAAATGCTGATTGTCTAGTCTTAACAATGGAAAACTTAGCATTAAATTATTTGCAATTCAGCTGAAAATTACTGATTTTAAGTGTCAATTAAATATAATAATATTCACCTTATAGGAGCATAGATTCCAACGTCCATCCTCTTCAAAAAAATAGCCATCAATGGATTTTAGTAGCTGCCGGATTAGTTTTTCTCAGCTAAACAACGTTTGGTTCGATCGAAAAATATTTCTGAAATTCACAACCTGGTTTCTTGAAATTTAATTTTTTGCTCATCACTAGAAACTCAAGAGAGAAACTGGCTGGGTCGTTCGGTGGCTGATAAATTCGTTTGAATTCGTTGTGCAAATACGTTTGAATAGACTTAATAGTGCGTCATCAGCTATGTCAATAGCGCGTTTGAATAGGTCTTCCTGGATCGATTAATCAATATGTCAAAGTCCAATCAAGGAATTTTATTCGACTCGGGAAAAAAAATGCAAATGTGATTTTGAAAATGTTACCTGGGGATTTTGTGGTATGGCAACCTTAGTTGAGATTCGATTTTTTTAAAGTTTTAAGTTTTCCTACACAGATATGTGTTAGGAAAAACGTATTTAAGCTCTTGAAATTTTTTGCAAAGTTCACACGGATTTGGGGGCATAAGATGACGGGCTGAAGTTAAGAGCTGCCATATGTAAGTTTTACAGTTTATTATATATTTTTTTAATGTAAAATATTATAAATTAGGTTAGTATAAAATTAAGATTAATTTTACACAACTCACTATAGGACTTGTGGGTGAGTGAAGACTTGTAACACACCTTAGTTACAGTGTATTAGTCCTGTTTGCAACTTTATCAAATAAATAAACTCAAAAGCTGGGTATTATTAAATGAAGGACTTTTAGGTGTGATGGGCGTGGGGAGAACCTCTTTGCAAATTTTAATTAGGTATTTTTAGAGGATGAATTAGGTACTTTTGCAAACTTTAATTAGGGACTTTTTTGTGGGGATGAATCAGGGACCTTTTCTAGTTTGCACACCACAGAACCAGAAGAGGACAGAAGATTTGATTTGTCTTCTCCTGGATCAGAGGGGTATTAACTAGAAAAGTTGGACTTAGAAAATTGTGGGTCATCAGTTTTTTGTGGATTAACCTGTATATTTCCGTAAAGTAGTCAAATAGACATTACTTGTATAATGAAATACGTACCAACCTTTCACAGTGTATAACTGTCATTATAAATTATGCACATAATTACGGCTCTAGAAGACTCTGCGCTAGATTTATACTCAGAATTGTTTGAAAATCAGTACCTGCATGAGTACGCTTGGGCAGGGAAAATAAATTCTTCGGTTAGGTTATTTCGAGGCCTTAAAATTCTAGATAAATTATTGTGCTGTATTTAGACCTGACAGTTATACAGGCGTGAAAGTCAGTCTTAATTGAAAACGAACAAATAGGAGGAAAGCTACCAAAATTTAAACATTTTTAGGGACTTCAAATGCATTTTTTAGGAGGTTTGTAAAGCTAAAAATATCAGGAAATTAGCTAAACCGGGGACAGAAAAACGAGGAAATCAGCTGCTCGTATGTTAATCTCTGAACTTTTTCAGGGGAAGATGTTTGTAATTTTACAAGTTAAAAGTAATGGTTAACACGTAAAGTCAGTTGCATTGATTCGAATTTCAACCATGTAAGCCAGTTTTTCCTGGGGGGGGGGGGGAGACGTTTGTAATTTTACCAGTTAAAAGTAATGGTTAACAGGCATGAGTAATTTCAGCTTTTTTTGTGCTAAGCAACATTTTTAGTTAGTTTTTTTTTTTGATACTTCTGACTTAAGTTGGACGTATGACAGATTAAAACTTAGGTGAATCTTAAAAGCAACTTTAATACGGGTCTTAAGTATTCAGCTTATTTTCAGAAAAATCCATCGTATTTTTTTGCTAACAAATACTTTTCAGCTTTTTTTGTTCAGGGCCACTCTCATGCCTGTGTAAAGTCAATTGCTTTGGCTCGAATTTCATCAGACACCACTGTTTTTGGGTTGTCACTTATAATTTTTCTTTGTTGCATTTCTGATAATATTTCAACTTGATAGTATCAGATGACCCACAATCACGTATTTATACGTAACAGTTTTAATTATGTCTTTACTTGTATATTTCATCTCCGAACGTTTTCCAGGGGAGCCGGGGAATAAATTTTTTTAAATAGACTTTTTAACATTTCACCTCTGAAGTTTTTCGGGAAAACATAAATACACACGCAAACCTATTTATGTTGCCTTTTGGAATTGTAAGTCAGACTGTCTGAGCGGGGGATCAGGCAGTTTGACATATAGGTCCAAAAGGCAACATAAATAGGTTTGCGTCTGTATTTATTTAACTCTTGTTTGAATGTTCGACTTTTCCATCTTTTTGGAGGTTGGGGGGGGGGGAAGCGATGTGTAAAGCACAGTACTTTGGTTTCAGATTGGTTTGGTGAACAAATCTTTTCAAGATACAAGTTTAATTGTACGAAAAGCCAGGGTTTACATTCGGATGGTCCCAGTCGGAGTTTGCATAGAGATTTAAAGAAAAAATATTTACGCAAAATTCATGTCTGTTAAATTGCTGATGTCGAATTGGTTCGGACTAACGGTAGTGTTTCTGGGGTAAAAGAATATATAAAAAGATTAAATAGAATAGCTTAGATAAATGCTATAACGCATTAATTAAGTTAAGTTTCTCAGTAGAGAATGGCGATCAAGAAAGACGGACATTTTTCATGGTATTTGCGATCATTCAAACAGAATAAAAAATATCATACTAAGTCTGTATCCAACATATATGTGAGTTTAAGTACCTGAAAGGAAGCCCCTCCTAATTCACAACTAAGCTAGTGTTGTGGCCGTTTTGCCCGAAAAGAATATTGAAAATTAATTGCAAATGTACATCGATTTTTCAATAATGGTGGTTGGAAATGGTGAGCGCTGCGGTTGGGTTGGAGTGATTTTCAAATTGGTGTAATAAATCTTCTAGTAGGAATTTTAAAGATCTGTTTCGCCAGAATTGTAGCTGGGGTGTGTGGCTATGAAGGGTTGAAGAGTTTGGCCTTTTTAGTCCATTATTGACGGAGATATGGTTGGGCGCTCAAGAAAAAAAAAGTGTTCGTTGCAAAAATGAAGGTTTTTCGGCAGGGCGACATTACAGCATGTGTAGTGCATACAGATATACTTACAAATATCTTTTTACTTAGTTCTTGTCAGGAAGCAGTTGCAAGTATTACAGTTTAATTTTACATTTTATAAAAAGTTACTGCTATAAGTTTGAATGTGAAGCCCTCTTGCCTGTTTCTAGGGGGGTAATGCTATATGAGGCGGTTAGTTCACAAGTGGTGTAAGTCCATTTTGAGATTATTAAGGTTAACCAACGAACCCGTTATAAAAATCACTGTTAATTAATACTTAATGTTGAAAGGTGAGGTGTGGTATAGTACATGAAAATGTGAAGACTGCAAACTTAATATCCTAAAATCATGGGCGTGGCAGCCGTCTATTCACCACCCCAACAATAGCGTGTTGAACACAATAAAAAAAACTATTTTTTTATTGCATTTCTGGACTGTGCAATTTATTCTAAGCAACTTTCCCTTTTAACCGCCCATCTAACTCTGTAACCTTTGGCCCGGTGTAGAGTAAGTAGCACTTAGAAAAAAAGGAATGACCCTGTGAACTTAGCCACTTGTGAACTAAACGCTTCATATGAACTTTCACATTTTGATTGGTTAGATTGGTATGTCCACTTTGGTCTGAGTAATCAAAAAGTGGTCTGAGTGGTATAAATATTTTATGAAGTTTCACATTATGAAAATGAGGAATTAGCAACATTAGGGTGCTAGTCTCGAGTTATAAGCTTTAACACATTACAGATGCTTTGTTAGCTTTAACATCCTGAGAATTATCAATGATTGTCACGGTCTGAGCTTAACTAGGCATTCGAATGATATTTGCGGTTATAAATAAATAATAAAAAAAGTCATGGATTCGAGTTTAATCATGTTAACGGGAGTGGGGGCCGAACTGAGCTGCAATTTAAGAACACCTATATATTTGAATCCTAAAAAGGAGTACAATATTATGCTAGTTTCCTTGGATACGTATTACAGGATATTTAATGTACACGATGATAACAACAAAATTTTGTACACCGTCGATGGTGGAGCGAACTGGATTAAGGTGCGAGTCATCCCAGGTGTTTACGAAATTTCCGATTTAAATAATTTCATTCAAGTTGTAATACAGCGAAACGGACACGAAAAAAATGCCATTGCCATAGAACCAAACCACAATACTTTAAAAACTAACTTAATCATCGGTAATCCGGCCTATGGAGTGTCCTTTTCAGGAGATAATAGTTTAGGCCAAGTCTTGGGGTTCCTCCATGGCACTTATACTAAATCTCAACAAGGGCAGAAATCTGTAGATATTTGGGCGTCAATACGATTTTCGTTCACACTAATATAATAGGGTCCTCGTACGTGAATGACAACATGCAACCTTGCATTTACGCTTTCTATCCTGGAGTCCCCCCTGGTTACAAGATGATAATCACTCTTCAAATTTGATTTATTTGCCAGTCACTACCGATAAGATTAGAAATATACGCATTTGGTTAACTTCTCAAGATAATGAAATAATAAATTTAAATGGCGAAACGCTCACGGTCCGCCTTCACCTCAGATCAAAAAAATAATCCTTATATAAAAAACAAAAGGAATGTTGGTACTCGAAAGAAAAAAAAGAATATTAGGAAAAGGGTTAGTTAGAGATAATAATAAATTAACGCCAAAAAACCTAGCATTCATCAAATTTATAACCGCGGCTAGAAGACGAGTTTAACTGAAGATTATCTGAACATAAATGAATCGTTACAACACGATTCCTCTGTGGATAGCTATTCTTTTCACGAATATAACCGATTGTAGGAACTAACCTCAACAATGTCAATTCGGAAATTATAATTATAATCGAAAACCAGGATTTGTTCCTGCATGTTGCTAACAGTTATCTTTTGATTAGAGGCAAACTGCTGAAAAGCAACGGTACTAATTATGTTGATGCTGACGTCGCGACTCTTGTCAATAACGGTCCCATGTACCTGTTTTCCAGCTTTAAATATCACTTGAGGGACAAGTTCGTGGATGAATTAAATTACCCGGGGTACGGGACATTGATGAAAGGCCTGCTCACCTATGGCTCGAGTGATCAAGTATCATTGCTGGGGAACTGCTGGGCTTTAGATGCTGCCGAAGCTTCCACTGCTAGTTTGGACGATAACATAGGATTCAAATTGAAACATTCCACCATCGTGAAGGAACCTGTCCGTAAAGGGAGCTTCTCATTCGCCATTCCTTTAAAACACTGCATGGGGTTTTTCGAAAATTACGACAAGGTGCTCTATGGTACCAAGCATGTGCTGACGTTGTCTAGGGCGAGCAACGACGATGCTGTATATAGGGCCGCTGCCACTGCTGCCGGAAAATTCGAATTGACCGGTGTTTCGTGGCACGTGTCGCACATCACAACGCCTGACGAGCAAAAACTCAGGCTTTTTAAATACATCGAGGGGAATGAACCTGGATTTGGGTTTTAGACACTGGCATTATGATTCTTGCAAATTGCCACAGAGAACCAGCTTCACGTGGAGGGTTCTCACTACTTCAGCGGTGGAAAAACCTAGCTGGGTCATTCTAGTTCTGCAGACTAACAGAAAAGATGCTCAAACAAAAAATCCTGCTGTGTTCGATAACTGTAGTCTTCATGGTGCTCACATGACTTTAAATTCCGAGCGTTACCTCTTCCTCGATTTAGGCGTAAATTTTTCTAGCGGAGAATATTCCATCCTGTATAGAATGGCTCAGGAGTTTAGACACTCTTTGTACGATATTAGGATCTCTGCATCGATTCGATTCAGTTTAAAAAGACTTGCCCCCTAGTGGTTTTGGATTGCTCCTAACAGTCAGAGAGACTTCAGTCGGGCGTCGTCGATGTGCAAGTGAAACTAAAATTTAACGCTGCTGTCCCTAAAACCTTGCGGTGAATGCGCCATCGTCAATCTCGAAGATTTTCACGATTGAGACGGTAGTCATTGGGTTGCTTACTCGACTGTTACGGGCATGCCCTGTTATTTCTATAGTTTCGGCAATCTGGGCCCTCCCTCCTCAATCTCAGAGTACTTAGGACCCGTTCAATACAATCACGACGGAGTACAGAATTTTAATCAAATATGGTGCGACCATTTCTGTTTTTTTTTTTCTGGCTTTCTTGATGGAGGGACACGATTACGAGATTGTTTTAGGTATGATGAGAAAGTAGTTTATCTATATTTGCCTGGACATAGTCTTAGATGTATGTACATGATAAAGATGTCCAATTTCTGGAGGGCTATCCATGTCAGCTGCTATACAAATATGCGCTCCAGACCAAAAATACAAAGGTTCTTTCCCACCAAGTACTTTCGGTTTCGTTTTTATATCCACAGGAAACCAGTTCCTACTATAAAATTAAAAACCAGTATGTATGTAATGATTAAATTCTTCATCGCTTTCATATTCTTTGAGTTTGTAGTCCGGTTTTTCAATGACATAAGATATTATACATTGCAGCTTTAAGTCTACAGGAACCTTCACCAAATTCATCTCCCTCAATTAGTATCCCTCAAATAGTATTTGGTCGAGCAATAATAAAAATTAAAAGGATTGCTATTACCTAGAGGTGAAAATGATGATGTAAAAACTGATTACTGATTTTCGAGGACGTACTGCATATTGACAGCATCTTCGAGAGACGTGGGTTCGTGTAGGTTTATAATTCATTTTCTGGTTGCATTAAAGCGTTCCTTTTCATCTGTCGGGTCATGATTTGTTTTTGTAAATCGGTTAGCTGAGAATAATTTACAGCATCTCCAGAATATATGTCGGGTTCTAGATTCTTCAGACGTTTGTACCTTGCATCGTACGCATCAAAGTTATACCCTGCTCATTGTTGAAATGTAGAGTAAGATTGTCGACATATTCTTTGTTAACAGCGTCGCTAGATTGTGTGGGAAGAGCGAGGTCTTTGATTCGTTTATTATTAGCTTCGAAATGAGCGTTGATATCTTCCTTCATTCCAACATCTGACTGAAATTTTTTAATATCTGTTTCTAAGTCATTTAACTGAGAATAAGTACCCGCATCTTGGGAGTTTACACCAATGGCTAGATTAATTAAACGATTGTTGCGCATGTCGTAATCCATCAACACTTTTGAAGCGATGTATTCTTTAGTGGCTGCACCCACCACAACTTTTGAATCTACGTATTCTTTAGTAGTCGCATTCGACACGACTTTTGAATCAACATACTTCTTGGTGGCTGCATTCAACACCACCTTTGAATCGACATACTCCTTGGTGGCTGCATCCTCATTTTGTGTGAGATTTTTAACATCTTTAATACGTTTCTTTGCGGCGCTAAAATGCCCATCTGCATCTTTCTTCAATACTACGTCGGATTTAAAGTTTCGTTAAGTCGGTTTCTAATTCTATGGCAGCTCCCACTTTAGTCAGGCGTTTCTTCTGCATGTCATAATCGTTATTCGAGTCTAACATAAATCCTACCCCAGGAGTTCCTTTCACATCTCTCTGCATGCGCTTCAAAGACTGACCAAATATCTTTACCGGCATTTTTTTATTTCTGTCGGTTCTTTTTTTTTGTATTTTACATATAAATAAAAAAAAGGAAGGGAAATAAAAAGTTAGAATAAGCAAAAGAAAAAATTCAAAATGCCTCACCCTGCCTGGTGCACGCATCTCTCCAATTTGCTGAAACAAATTCGTTAGAAGTTAAGACGGAGAAGGCAACCGAGTTAAAAAATGGAGTAAAGTATACATTGTCTCCTTCCGTAGAATTCAAACGTTTAAAGGGAGTAGGTTCTCCCATTTTGAACAAAGATTCCAAGCACAAGGGTTGGATTTTCCCAACGGACCCTGAAACCCAAAATGCCTTGAAAAATCTTAGACGGTACATCTGCGAAAAATTAAAAGTCCAACTTTACGAACATAAACCTACTTCTTTAACGATGTTCAATTATCCCAATTACTTGCACCCTGTTACCTCCTGCTACCCGTTCTGCAAAAAGGCGAACGAAGATACCAACAATGCGGATAAGCCTCTCTGCCTCAGAACTTGGGTGTACAACGATATTCACAAAACTAAAGGGAAACTTAACAAAAACGTTATGGAAAAATAATGGTTTGACTTTCCTTCGTGTGGAAGTATGACCTTGTCGGAAGTTAGTAGTAAAATTAACTCCTTGTACGTCAACAACGACACTCCTAGCACCGTGAAACTTTGGTGCAATGTAGAATACGGAGTTACTGAACCTAACATGACCAACGATAAATTTTTTGATCGAGACTTTATGAGTTTGGTTTCTGAATAAACCTAAAAAAAAAAAATGGAAATTATAAATTACGATTTTTTCGCCCTCTACAAAGAACTAAAAAATCATCCATTTCTACCCTCGAACATAAGATGCCTGATTATAGGTCCTGCAAACTGTGGGAAAACGAACCTACGTTTTAATTTTATTTGCAACGAGGGGTGGCTAGATTACGACAGATTACATGTCTATAGCAAAACTTTGTGTCAACCAAAATACCAAGCTTTACAGTCTGTATTTGCGGAAATTGGTGGAGTGGTGGGGTGAGAGATAGCGAGTTTTCACGACTCACAAAACGATCTGAATCCTTCCGAGGAGTTGGATTCTACATTTTGTAATCTCATCGTTTTCGATGATGTGCTTTTGGACAAACAAAGGGCGCCATTCGAGTGCCGATGTTTTTTATTGCAGTCAGTCCTATGTAAGAATTCCCACGCAGGTGATTAGAGATAATGCCAATTTATTAAACGTTTTTCCTGTGGACGAATTAAACCTAAAACATCTGTACAAAAATCACGTCAGTCCTGACATGGAATTTCCTGAGTTTAAAACATTTTGTAGAATGTGTTGGGACGATCTGTACGGATTTTTATCGATCGACAAAACGTTAAATGAAGGGCGTTATAAACGTTCGTTTTCGTGCGTACATAAAAGAAGCCAAAAGAAAAAAGAACATGGAAACGAAACGTGAAATTGTTAAACTCAAAAAACGTTCAACAAAAATATTTTTGGATCAACATTTGGATGAGCAAGTACAAGAAGAATCTTTGCAAGAGTTTTTTAAACCCGTTCTTAGTACTTTGAAACCAACTATTCCGAAACCAACACCCGCAGCGAGTCCTTCGAAGGTAGTTGTTGGCTTTCCAACTAAAAAACAAATGAAACGCATACGAATTGCTACTCCTGTAAAAACTTATAAGTCAGAGGATGATGAGGAGGATGGGTGGGAAACTGATGGAACAATGCACGATACGGGAAAGTTTGAATTGCCGACACCTCCCAGTTTCATTGACCATTCGACTCCGATAGCGCGAGATCCTCCCATTTTTCCCATTGTATCCGAATATGCGATTCCGGCTCCGGCTATGCGAACCAAATACGCGTCTACCAGTACAGGACCGAAAGTCACCCCCGTGCTTTCAGCAATTCAAAACAGACGCGATTCGACACCTCCAGAAATTCTAAATTTCCCCACTCTCAGATCCTTGGACAGTTTGTTACCGGGGCAAATCATAGGGCAAACAGCAAAATTTATTTTGCTCAAATTTTTCGAAAATCCCAAGGATTCTGACACGGTCTTTGGACTGCAAAATGACGTGAAAACCGGAGAACTGAGCATGGCGAATAAACCCGTAAAAATATTCGAGAACGATATAGTTGTTGGCGGTAAACAGTACCTGGGACGACGAGCACTTTGGAATTTGCTGGTTTTTAAGGACCTGAAAGAACCTTCGTATCCTCCCAATGTCAAGGCATCTTACGCGTCTCGTTTGAAAAATATGAGCGCCATCTATCAAAACAACGATCCGGGTACTCGAAAACCCAAGTCTAATCGCAGTGCCAAGTACGCTGCGATAATAGGACCTATTTAGGAGGATATGAAAACGAAGAAAAAGGGGACCGGCATGGTGAACCGGGTATGCTAGAACGGTGGATTACAAGTACTACAACGATCCAAACAACCTGGTTAGGAGATTGAGGCTTTTGTATGGATCCACCCGAGCGGGGCACGATGGTCACAGAAATGAGATAATTGAAATTTTATCAGAATTGGAACAACGACCCGTCATCACCACTCGTGAAAAAAATATCGCTTATCAAAATTTAGGTTAAAAATTGTTTGTATAATGAAAAACAACCAAAATAAAGTTTTGCTTGAAATGTAAATGGCACACATCTAACCGGCCCGAACCTCCTATGATTTCAATATCGAAAAATAACAGACGAATGGAATCAGTGTTTTGTGATGTGTGTGGAAGCAAAAAATCTTCCTTCATTAAATCTGGGGACGGTATCGTAAATAAACTGACTGAACATTTGCCCGCAGAATTACATTTGCCAGGGTATCAATATTGTGAGCCTGGAACAAAACTAGAAAAAAGATTAGCTAGAGGTGATAAAGGAATAAATGAAGTGGACGAGGCGTGTAAAGATCACGATATTGCCTACTCGAATTTAAACCAAAGGCACGTTATCGATGAAATTCTAATGTCTAAAGCTCGAAAAGTACGCAAGGATCCTTCAGTTTCTTGGAGAGAAAAATTAGCCGCATCGATTCTTAAAAAAATAATGCGAACAAAAATAAAACTCGGAATGGGAAAAAAACCGAAATGGATCAACTCGTAAACAAACTTCACAAACCAATGCGGAAAAATTTTCCGAGATGGAAAGTGATTGTAATGGCCCAAAAAGATCTATGGCAGGCTGACTTGGTGGAGATGATACCGTACGCTAAGCTAAATAAAGGATTTAACTACCTACTGACTTGCATTAACATCATGTCCAAGTTTGCTTGGGCCATTCCTCTCAAATCTAAAACTGGTCTAGATGTTACCGAAGATTTCAAGAAGATACTCTCAGGTGCGACCACCCCTAAAAATTTACAAGTTGATTTAGGTAGTGAGTTCTACAATAATAATTTCAAAGTGCTACTTAGGCGCCATAACATCAACATGTATTCTACGTACTCTGAGAAGAAAGCGAGCGTGGTTGAATGCTTCAACACAACCCTAAAAACTCGAATGTGGAAAAAATTCACCAGGCAGAGGAATTACAAGCGGATTCACATTATCGACGAGTTGGTTTCGTATTACAACGACACGGTTCATTCCACCACAAAACTGAAACCTAGGGAAGTAACCAGACGTCATGAACCGTTGCTGAGACGAACTAGCCCTAAACAACTGCTGAAAAAATCCAAGTTCGCCGTAGAAAATAAAGACAGGATTTCTAAAGTTAAAAAAATTTTTGACAAAGGATATTTCCAAAATTTTATCAACGAAGTATTCACGATTCGTAAAGAGCAAAAAACCCAACCAGTTACGTATCTTTTAAAGGACGAGTCGAGTGAACCGGTGCTCGGAGGTTTCTACAAACAGGAAATTCAAAAAACCCAAGTTCCAGATTTATTTCTGGTGGAGCAAGTATTACGTAAAAGAGGGGAAAAGATGGAAAAATGCTTTATTTCGTTAAATGGAAGGATATGATTCCAAGTACAACAGTTGGACAGGTAATATAGATAGTTTATGCTGAATTCACGTGCCCATAAGCTAGAGTACCGACTGCATCGTCGCAGACCCATCTCTTGTCATCGTAGGGCCTGAAAGCCAACTTGTTGATGGTGTCTGTTTTTAGTTCGTGCGCCTCCGGACGAATGTAAGACCACAGAGTCTCACGACGCTATTAATAAACAGCACATTCTTGTACGTTTCGTGTACCACTTGTGCTGTTTTCTTAATGCCTTTGCAGGCCATCTTGTTCTTCCCATCCGATTGCAAAACGCTGTAAAGCTTTGACTTTAAACCTACAAACTCGGAAATTGGGCACCCTGCACTCTCATCTTTCGACTTCCCCAATACTTTTTTGTTGACGTTGGAGTGTAAGAAATGATCTTTTGGGTAGTCGGATGTGTCGAACAACGACCCATCTTCTACCATATCTTTGTAAATATCGTCTGTTTCTATCTCGTAACACAGACTATCCGTATCCGTGACTAGGAGTTTACATCTCACCGGTCCGTACTTTTTCATCACGTGTCGTAGTGAAACCAGTAGACTAATAACTTTGACAGTTCCAAGACGCTAAACCCAACCACGATGGGCTTGTTCAAGATGATGTTTGCTGGAGTCTTTGTAAATATTACCAAATCCTCAAATCCACGTACTTGATGGCTTTCTCTTTCGTGGTCTTATCAAGACGTTGTTTCTCTTGCGCTTGTTCTCTATCGTCTTACCGAAATCGAATTATTTTGCAGTTTGTAGAGGTTTTTGTCAAAATCGTTACTAGCTACTTGCCGTTTCTCGTTATTAAACTCTATGTAAGGTTCCAGCCAAGGGGTTTGCTTAAAGCTGATCACTCTGTGTATTTTCTTGAGAACCATGCCGAGAGAGAGGTAGGTATTTCAAATTCCTATAGTGCACCACATAGTTTGTCTTTGAGCGAAGGTTAGTTGTTAGCTTTAGGCCTTTGTTGTACGTTAAACACAACTCCTCAATTGCCCGACGGTTGAAAGGAGAAAGTATAGACTTTGTGATTTTCATGTGCTCCGCGTCTAACGGGAAATCATTGTGCGATGCATGAAGCATCTCGGGGCATTCCAAGTCCACTTCTAATATCAGCCCCGTGTCACTCTGATCTCCGTAATTGTCGAGATTTATATCCTCGAGCTGGTCTTCCGGCACCCATTCGTACTCTCCAGACCGTAGATACTCGCACATTACACAACCGTACAAGTTGTTGAAGTCCAAAATTATGATGTAAGAATTCTTTTTATCAGGGTCGAAGGTAGATGGTATATACGAGTGTTGCCTTTAGCGTTATTCTAGCTATAAACGAGACACTGCCACTTATACCCTTTTCCACCATAAGATGCATGTCAATGTTACTGAAGAGATACAAAGACACTCCGTCCTCTTGAGCGCCGCGTCCCAAGATAGGGAGGGTGTAGAAATGTAATGGGAAGGGTCCAATCCATAACTAGCCGAACTCGTCGCTCTAAAGTTTTCAAAGACATCGGCTAAAAGCCCGACGTCCGTCCACAAATACAAGTCGTAGTAATCTCCAAACGTTTTGCATTTGCCTAAATCCCAAATCTTCATTGCATGTTGATAAGATTCGGAGCAGATCGCTCCTTTCAACAATGAGGCAAATGCCGACATGGGAGGTAAACACTTTTCCTCAAACATTCCACATTTGTCAGGTATTCGTATGGAAACTCCTTTTCACCTGAGGCCTCGTACAAGCTCCATGGATTCACCCTCAAAAAGCTTGTCCATGATGCTAAAGCTATTTAAGTTCGAATCTAGAGTTTCCAACGATGCCGTCATAAACGCTAGAATATCTATGAATGTAAAAACCGCCTAATTTCATGCTGCTGAGTCTTTCATTGTTCTTAGCGATGATCCTGACATTCTGCAGAGCCTTCAAATTCTTTAAACGAATTCAAAGCCTTCACCACGAAATGACTGTCGTATTTTTCGAAATTATACATAATAACTGCTATGTTTTTGTTAAAAGTGTAAGAAAGTGTAAGAACCGGTGATGTGGTCGTGGTCTCGTACTTTCGTAAATCCGTTAAACTTTTCTTGGGGTGGAGTAAATGCTCCTTGTCTGCAGATATGGCATACTGCAGCTTCTTTGTACAGCAACCCCTGTTCCTTGGTTAAATGTTTCATTTGTTGCTTGTGGGACTCCACGTAAGCCACGATCTTTTTCTGCTCCTCTAATATAGATTCGAAGAAAACTTGCACGCAGTCTTCTCCTCTGTACATTTTTTTAGAAAATACTCCGCCTAAGTGGTCAACAATCACGTAGGCAAAACTGCAAGCTTGGTGAATGTGGTTAACTCTGGTGTATGTATCATTTCCATAGAAACTGGAGACTGGGTGCAGTGCCGCTTCAAAGTCCACGTAAGCTATGTACAACCTTTTGAGTTCGTGCTTGAAATTCTTAAACCGGATAACGTCATTGTCGGGCAATGTGGTCTTTTGATACGGAACACCCATGCAAGAAGGAAGGTGGTAGTTTTCATACCTGATACGATTTAGAAAACCGTGTAAGCAATGCCTGCAAAAATACTTCAACGCTTGTTGTGGTGGAAACTCGCGATGAATTTATTGAAGTCTTTTAAACCAAAAATAGATACCGAAATGTTGTTGGCTTTTTCAACACACCTACAACTAACTCGTGCGCATGAGACAGATAATGTTTCGTATCCCAATCATGTTGCGAAGATGGAACGGGGTGTATACTAGCCAACGCGGACCACAGAAAACATCTATCATCTTCACTATGCACATTAACCAGTATATCAGGAACCAGTTTGAAGTTGTTGGGAAGTGCTACGTAACCTTTCCCGGTAAAAGGTCTATAAATTCCAACACATAGTTCGGTGCACACACACATTGCTTGACAACCCATCCACTTCCTTCTACGGCAAACTGACCAATACTATGCAGAATCTTGTTCGACATTTCCGAAAGAACCTCCTTGGCCCCCACTCTGGTCAGGTTGGAGTTAAAATAAACCTAAATAGTTTCCGAATTATCCATCGCTTTTTCGAAGAGAATGCATAATCCAATTTGAGCTTTTATGTTTACCATAAGACGTCGACATTGTTCTAAAAGATTCCAATATTTGTCTTCGTATTGTTCCAACAAAATCAAGGGCTCGTAGTGCATTTCATCCTGCGTAAAATCCTGCTTGAAAGTTAAGAAGCATCTGTTGAAAGCATCGCGCACTAGATCAAATCCTCCTAATTCCAAACTGAAAGGCCTCACCTTGAGTTCGGGATCATCTGTCACCTCTGTCTTGTCTTTCATATCGTAAATCATGTAGGACAACGCCCAGTCTATTCTGGTATCCTCTATTATAGAAACTACTAGAGATCTGACATTGTTGACAATGAGGTTGAAATTTGCGGCTATTTGAGAAATTAATTTTTTCTTCAACACAGATTTGAGTTTGGGATAAGACAATTTACGTCTCTTTTTTGAAGACTCTCCAATTTCCAACGCACATTGTTTTACAGCCCCACCACACTTGTGCCATTTATACGCGAGTTGATTAGAGTAAGTCACATCGCACGATTTGCAGCTTACGTTACATTTTCCTTCGTGACACCTTTCGTGTCTCCATTTATACTTATTGTTCCTGAACGTCTTTTCACAGTATTGACACAAGAAAATCTCATTGTCAGACATCTCTCGTTTTTTTTCTTCTCAATCATCTTTGGTCCTTTTTTTTTATCTACCGAAACCGTCTCTTCGTTCATCAGAAGAGATGAATATGAAATCCTGGTATGAACCGTAGCTTTTGCTAAATCGGGAAAATACTTCCGACAAGCTTCGCAGGAATATGCACATTCAAACTTGATTTTTTCAAGCGTGATCATTTTTCCATCGCATCGGTCGTTGTGCACCAAAACTTCATCGTAGGAAGAAATCCTCCGCAATCGAGACAAGTAAAGTTTAAAACACAAGGCTTCTGCAAATGACTTTCCACCTCTTCTCGTGATAAAAAGTCAACCTTGCATTTCTGGCACTGGAACCTTCAGACCACCTTCTACTTGGCAGCCATGGTTGATATGATGATTGACGTAATTATCCGCGCCTTTTATACCCACCGCTCGTATCAAATGGTCCACGTTCTAGAAAGTCACACCCCTCATCCGTAAAAAAAAAAATTATGCCTAACTTGTGAAAAATGCTCAACAACACTTTAGAAAACAAAAACCTGCAAAATATTCAAATAGCACGGGTTTTCCTGATGTGTAACCCAACGAGAATGTTTTTTACACACCGGACACTTTTTTAAAATGCAAAATATTAGGAGAGGGCCTGCAGGGGGGACTGGGGAGGGGGGTTGCTCAAAAGGGCCTGCTTTCCACCAAATCCCTTACTACTCTTATACGAGCCATTATATGTTTATTATTATTATATTAAGATTCACAATTGGTTTCGGCCCAGTTTTAACTGCGATGCATTTTATTTTCTTATTTTTATGTATTAGACACATTGACAATAATATGGCTTTTCCCCTCACTTGTCCCTCACGTTTGGCAATGCCATCGGGGATCATTGTGTCCCTGGTAGGTCTAACCTTGGTAGTAAGGCATTCGTGACCCCAACCCAATACCATATACCCTTCCTCTACAGCCAGACTATCATCTTCGTTTTAAACTTTTAAAATCTTCAACTTTTGTTATTTATATTTTTTGTTTTAACTTCGGATGGCAGTTAGTGACCAGCAGGTTCTTGTCATTCCAGTTGCGTTTGCAACAAACTTATTATTATTATTATTAACGCATTTTGTTTTGGGGAGAAAATAACAAAAACATACTGAATCCATGACCTAGCACATACTTGTTTCTAAGTAATATTTATGTTTTCAGTGCCATTTTCAAAGCACAGATAATTGTAATATTCCAATCAAAACCAAAGAAGTGGCAACCTTCATTGGAGGCTGCATTATGGTGACGAAGGGTAAGTTTTGAATCAAAGAAATAT
>JAHWFP010160793.1:0-16101 GCA_023313725.1 Lithobius niger | reverse complement strand
AGACCCTTACTCTTAACATTTAACGTTCCGTTTTTTGTTTATTAATATACCAATCCTTCACAAATTTGGAATCGCAAATTTCTCCCACCAGGGCCATCCCACATAAATAGCCGCCACCTTCGCTCTACAAATCACTTCTTCCCTGCTTCGTTTGGGAGAGGTTCTCCCAGTTCAGCTTTTGCGCTGACTGGGCTTCACTTTTATCTTTTTTAACTTTTTATTTTTTATCTTTTACTGCTCTGGCTTGCTTTTCTTTAGAATGGGAAACCATTTAAGTGTATCTTGTTGACTTGTAGCTTATGCTATAAAATATATTTTTTGCTTGACAACGGGATGATAAATTCCGAAACGTCGCATTTTACTGTATACATGTGCACTTGCTGGCTTTTTAAAACGTTAACGTTAATTAAGTCTCTCTACAAGCGAGAGCATGAGTTCCGTGTCCTTCCTGCAGCAACGAGTGCAGTTAAATTTCAGATTGCAGTAAACGAAAACGGATTAGGCCCAAAGTAATGAGCTGTCATTACTGAGCTATCATTCGTAATGAGCTATCATTCACTACACACAAAAATCACGCTCGGTATGTGATTACTTTCTGATTTTACATTTATTTTATTTTTTGCTGAAGCCTAATGCCCTTTTGAGTGATTTCCAGCCCGGTCGCAACAATCGCCCAGCAATGAAAAAACGTATTGTCGTTACGAATGCCATGACTTTAATCCATAGGTGGGAAAACCCTGGACATTAGAATGCCCGCACTTTTTAAGACCTTCTTAAATCATGATGCCGTTACAGATTACTTCCAATAAAGGGTAAATTATAAGTTGATGGTGAACAGAGAGCAATTGACAAGATGAATTAGAATCACTTGCTCACGCACAGATGGATTTATATTTCTGCCACCTATATAGGACTATGCAGATCACGGCCCCCCCCCCCCCCTGGCCCCGAAAGGACCTCTCATCGGTTTTTTTTTTACCCAGGAAAAAGTTTCAGGAAAAATGCAGGAGTAATCAGATCGTTCTTATTCACAATATTTTCAGAATACGCCGAAAATAAGGTGGCCGGGTGGGAAACTAGGTTTAACGTTGTGGGCATTAGTATGTATAAATACTTGTTTTTCAGGGTGGGGATAGAATTTTACCTTGTAATAGCAGGCTAATAGTTGCATTATTCGAACGTACATGTTACCGACTGGAAGACTTGGCGTAAATAACTTCGGGAGGAGGTTGGGGGGGGGGGGGGAGTTGGAAGGGACAGGAATGAAAGTGCCCCTAAGAACGAAGCGAAAATATTTGATAAAATTTGACTTATTAGCTGTTTTCTTCAAATGTTTTTCTTCTTTATGGTGCCATACATTACACAACACAAGACAAATAGAAACGTACCTCGACAAAAAAGTGGTCGTACGTTTTCTAGTGGCTAGGGGCATAAAGTGGGGTGTAATTTTCCGAACCTATTCCCCCCCCCCCCTCCAGAAAAATGTTTCTCCGTCTTTGGAAATGAAGTTTGGGGATTCGTAACAACAATGGGTGACTCACATTTGGAATTCCCTGGGTTTTCATGCCATCAATGCTCCCTCTTTGTTCTTGTTTCGTTGTAGACTATTCAAGGAAAATCTACACTCTTTCTTAAACGGCCCGTCTGATTTTTTTGCTCTTCTTAACCTACATCCTGGATCGGTGTTAGTGGCTCGTCCCCCATCTGATTCCATTCCTGCGTACTTGCAGGGTAAATTCACTTTATTTATTTTATTTATTTATAATGCGTTTTGGCGGTTATTGCGACCGGGCTGGATGTTACTCAAAGGGGCATTAATGCCGGAAAAAAAATTAATAAATGTAAAATCAGAAAAAAAAAATCACATACCGAATGTGACTTTCTGTGTTCTGAATGATGGCTCAATACGTTAGGCCTAATCCACATCTTACATTGTTTTCTTTTATTGCATCGTGAACTGCACTCGTTCACTTGTATTGACTAACTCAGAAAAGACACTGATCACAACGCTTGTAGAGTAAGCCCATAAGCTTCACTGCATGGCAGTTAAAACGTTCAGGGAACACTTTGTTGCTATTTTGTTGTCCTCACAACTATTGCAATTATGCTCCGAATTTCAATCTGTTTCCGCAGTTTGTCATGCTTAATGCTCGCGTACAACTTTGTGATTCACTTTTTTGCTGTATCTTGCGCCATTTATATATATAAAAATATAGGTATTGAAAAAATAGTGCTTCAAGAAATCGCTTAATTTATGTTGTTGTAATGCTTTTTATTTTACTGTTGGACGAATGTAGGACCTTTAATCAGATTTATATGTGATACATGTAATATATGTAAATATAATGCAACCCACACAAGTCCAACGGACTTCGGGATGCAATATGGATAAATAAACTGTATATATATATATTTATTAATAATATAATATATTATATATATACATTTTTTCAATACCTATATTTTTATACCTCTATATTTGTAATGCAGATGACCTTGAATGCCATTTCCAAGGTCATTGAAAATGACTTCATTGGCTTCGCCATATGTAACTTACATTACAAATAAGTGTTCAGAATTATTAACATAGGACAATTATAACGGTAGTTATTTGCGTGTGACCAGACTTTTGCCTTACCCTGTAGTTGACGTTTGCTAAAAAAAAAAAAAATCGCCTCCGGAGGATAAAATAATTTCACATTCTAGCTGCTAGAGTTTTTAACCGCTAGATAATTTTTAACCTCTAGCTCATATTTTATTACAAAAAAAACAAAACTGTTTCTTTATTGACGGTATTCTGGAATTTTAGGCTAGGAACCTAAACTAAAAAATTAATTTCCTTTGGCCTAATGGAGAATTTTTATAACTAGCTGTACCTCCGGTGTAACATACGCCGGTCTAGCCAGTTCCCGCATACCTGAGTGAAATACTGTAGTGGGCAGTATGGAACGAAAAGTGTGCCGACTGCCCCCTGCTTCCTCCTCCGAACCCCCCAACGATCTATTCAGTTGTTTGGTCTGATTTTCCCCCAAGTCCCCCCCCCCCATAACCCCTTTCTCGTCCCGCACTGCCTCCCCCGTCCCCGACCCGGATTCCCCAATTGAGTGGTGTGAATGTCCCCGATCCCTGCTCCCCCCTTCATTTTAACCCCTGGTGATTTGTTTTTTTATGGAAGTAAATGTCTTTTTTCAATGGAGGACGCTCAATTGCCCGTTTCTCCGTTCTGATAGCAAGCGCAATAAACCCAACAACGGTCGTGCATGCAGTGAATGTTACTGAACCAACTTTGAAACTCTTCACGTCGGCTCTAAGAGGTAGCATTATTCAGCAATATGTCGATTGTTACTGATTGTTACAGGCCACATCCGTTTCTTTGACATTTTCGGTCGCTCGCCCTCTTTCGTTCTAATGCATAATGATGAATTTGCTTGCCCAACCTAAGCGTATTATACATATATAGAAGATAGATTGCAAAAATTATCTGTGACGAAAGGAGATGACGTTCCATAGGCAATTGTCATTGATAAGGCCCCTCACTTTGCCCACGGTTTGACTTTTCATTCATATCTGTCGCGGGTGACCAACTGGTTACTCTTATGATACAATGTCATGGTAATTGGCGGAATAAAATGGCCTGATGAAGCCTGCAATGATTCCCACATTCTCCTGCACCCGAGGGCGTTTTCCCATCCCCTGATCGTTTGGCGTGGGCGTTTGCTACGTCAATTAAGTCAGTGGCGGGTTGGGGCGTTGCAACCCCGTTCAGCTTTCAACTCAATTAAGATGCGGGTGGATGGTTGGGTGAGGGAAGGAGGGAGAGGGGGCTTCCTCGTAGTCCCCTCCCCCTCCCCTCCTCTCCTTCGCCTCCCGGGTTCTCTCCATATAAGAGAGGAAACCACATCGAATAAGTGCACGATCCAAATTAAATTGGAAAACTGGTACACAGTTGTGATAGTAGGTGTGGTTACTCACTGGGGTGCACTATGTATGGTGGATCTTTGGTGTGATTTTGCGGCAGAATAATTACAAAAAAAAATACAGGTTAGGAGTTGATGCAAATTCAGAGGGCTATTTTTAAACGTGAGTCTGAAGGTCGTGGTTGCATTTAACGAATCATTTTGAATGATTCAGTGACGCGTAGACGAAGAACACTTTGGCAAGAAGACAATAATTTTCGAAACGATTGGACACTTACGCGACATTACTTATATATGTTAGTGGTTGTGGGACATTGGAAATTAACTAGATGACATGGAGGACGGTGTTTACTACACTAAAAATAAATTTACCTATTTAAAAAGCTTTGTTGTGGCGGATTTTATTGTGAAAGGCAGGGAACGAAAGGCATAGCAACTGAGGTTTTATTTTCAAAAAAATTACTGCTAAGGTCGCATCAAAGAAAAATTATTGCGGGGGGGAGGGGGGGAGGAGGGTGTAGGCTAAAATATCCGACTGGATCACGTATTTACCGATGACGGAAAGCCAAATGGGCTCCATAAGTATTAAATAAATACGGATGCAAACCTATTTACATTGCCTTTAGACTTTAATGTCCGACAGCCTGAGTGGGGAATTGAACCAACGACCTTTGAAACCAAACGCCAAAATCCTACCGGTAATCCATACTGACACGGCCTAATAAAAGAAAACGTCCATAGGCAGCATTTAACATGGACGGACACACATGGAGCCGTGTACATATCAGTATGGCCGCGTCAGTACGGCTTAGTGGTAGGCTTCGGCCTTTGATTTTAAAGGTCGTGTGTTCAATTCACCGCTCAGGCAGTCTGACATTAAGTCCAAAGGGCAACATAAATAGGTTTGCATCCGTATTTATTTTTACCGATACTTTGAAGGCTTTTTTTTGCTTATTTTTTATTCGAGTCTTTGGTGGTTTCGCTGTTGGTTGTAGTGGCATTTTTTTTTACCCTGCTTAGGACTCCTTCACGTTGAAAACAAGTGACTGCTTGCTGACGCTGCAGGCTGTATTGGCACATCTGTTGAACAGCACATTTCCCCCATCGTCGTCACTGGTACATGCCTAACTGATCCATATCCCTTTACTTAGTATTACGCTAAAAGCAATCCCATATAGTTGCTGATAGTTGGCTGACGGTACGGCTTTCTTCAAACACAACTTTATGAAGCGTGCAGCCTCAAGGCTATAACTTTCCAAAAATAACTGTTGTTAGCTGCAGGTGACACATACGTCATTCAGCTAATCTACGTGGTGTGTAGTTCGGAAAACACGCTAAGCTGGTATAAGTTGTTCGACCAGGGACGTAGAGGTTTGGGTTGGGTTAGGTTAGGTTAGGTTAGGTTACGTCCCTTTACGTCCCTGGTTCGACTAATGTCGCAATACCAAGCTTTTTTCACTCCATTCACAGCATTACTTGATATAGCCGCAATGGGCGTTCTGAAAAAAAGACTTACAGGTACATTCCTCTCGGTTGGCTTTTCCTGTATAGCTCAGTTATGCAACCGTACTTCGGACTCGTGTAAATGTTGCAAATGCATTCATTTTCCTATTTTTTTTTCCTCGTTCGACACGGTTTTTTCCTCCATTCACTCTCACTTATGTAAATGTTGCAAAGGCTATTTCACGCAGGATGCTCGAATATAGAGAGAAGATTACCGATATTAAAAATTTGAGAATTTTAAAATTTGCGATACTAGTAGCAATGGCATTGGTTCAAGCAACGTCAAGTGAGAGACCACTTTTAATAATTCGACATGCTTTGAATAGTTCTGCCTGCGCGTATGTGCTACGTAATTCACACTTATAAAGCGATGTACAGTACTTGTTCGGAGCATCCAAATTTTCATCCAGGTATGTATAATAAATTGCGCACGTTCACAATTAAATTTTTTTTTCAATTTACTTTCCAATCGCCAGACAGATTTCATATGGACGTGGATCGCCTTTATTTTTACACCAAATTTCTCTGTAATCTCGGTTAAGAATGCTCTGAAGACAGGATTTAGCAAGACCAGTTTTCTCATGAGTGACCCTGGTTAATGATGTGAACCGTAAATTTACGGTACAAAAAAAACTGCCAACATATTACATGTTGTTTGCACTGGTAATTTATGGTTTTATTTTCTTCATCGTGTTTTTACATCATTTGTGTAAACACACAATAATGTTCTTCACTGAAACAATCGAGGTAGATGCTAAAACATTCTAAAATAAAAATGAATTATCTACAAAATAATACGGAACAGGCGGCCAAATCACCGGCCACGCCATTCCGTCGTACAATCAAGGACCCCACCCTGTAGTGCCATCTGTTGACGGGGTTAGCCTTCAAATTCGGGTTGGGACACTTTTCCAACGTCTTTGAAGAGATGGCGCCACTTATCAAACCTGCCATGTCGCCGTCTATTGACGGCCTTGGACTACAAGTTCGGGTTATAACACTTTTTTCGAAGTCTTCGAAGAGATGGCGCCACTTACCAGACCTGCCGCACCGTTTATGGGTTCGTTTTTTGGTATTGTTGTAGTACCAAAGCGCTTTACCAACAAAGTTTTAGTCGCGTGGACTGTGCCATTGTCGGCGTTTGAGCTAAAAAAAACAAAAACAACCCGTGTCTACTAAACCAAACGTCGATTGGCTCTTAATGTCGATTGGCTGCCTGATATGATGGAAAGGCGCATTTATTTGCTAAATGTTCACTTCCAGAAAGGAGTTGAATTGTTTTTAAGTGGGTGGCAACAATCGTTCCTTGCAGCAATGTCGCCATGCACGGTACCGAGGTCAATTGTTTCAAAGGATTAGCTTAAACATAGGCTTACTTGCTTACTGAATGCTGGATTTCTCAGGGCTTTTTTTAGCCTTCAGTCAAACATACGCATGAGACATTTCCGGGGCTGCACCAAAAGGGAAATGTCACGGGGCGGCGTTTTCTAGTCTAATAATAATTTTGTTCCCCAATTTGGTGTATACCCGTTTCGCCGAAAGTTTTTCCCGTTTCGCCGAAAATTAAGCTCTGATTAAAATTCGGCGAAAGAGGAATTCCCGTTCCGCCGAATCACGTTTTGCTAAATCAAATTATTCTTTATAAAAAAGTTAACGTTGGCGAAGTTAAATAGGCATTCCTAATTGGACGGAATTTGGGATTAGTTGCGGTTTCTGATGTTATATGTTTGGCTGCCCCGAGCGCGGCAGCACGCGCGAAGCACGTAATTAAAAAAAAAAAAAAGCAATTCGACGAAATGGGATTCAACGAAACGGGAATTTCGCCGAAAACTAAGACACTGATTAAAATTCTGCGAAACTGTCATACACCCTCCAATACATCGTCACACGCTACATAACACTGGCACAAGAAAACCCCAAAATGCGCAAGTCCAACACATTTCCTTAAGAAACATTTTTAATCCTTGAATTGGCCTAATTGCAGGTTGGGTCCATTCGGGCACTACATAAAAAGTTCTATCAGGAAGTGAACATTTGAATATTAAACAAGCGGCTAAAGCGACTACATAGTCGCAACCGGTCTTTTGTACAGTAACCAAACTACCAACGGTGAGACACACCCCTCTATCACGCATTGCATGCAACAGCTGTCTCTATTACATAATCTAAAAGCAGTAACCATCAGAATTGCCGAATAAAAATGTGTTAGCGTTTCAGCTTATTTTACTTTTTAGCTGTAATTGTCAGCTTTTAGGCCTAATTTTTATCTGCAGCTTTAATTTCGTACGTAGCAGCTACCGGAGATTTGTATTGCATAGTAAGCCTATTCATTTTTGCAAGATGGTGTGCCTCCGGACACACAGCTACGGTGTTAAAACTTAACGCGCAACGTAGCCTATATAGATCAGTGGTAATAGGGAAGTGACCAGAGCTACGCTGTTGATGAAGCCAGCAACGACTCGTAACAACTTGACGTTGCCGTGGTAACGTGATTTTAGGCCTAACTTTCATTTGTAGGCCTAATTTTTTTTAATGTAGTTTTAATTTCGTACGTAGCATGCAGATAGGCCTAATGGAGAATTCCTTTCGACGGTAAGCCTATTCATTCACGAATCAATGCGACGAGACTATTCTAAACGAAGCTAAATCCCTTTTGTTTTACGGCTGCGTTTTATCCATGGGATTTCAATTCGACGATCAAATGAATATTATTTAATATAGTTAGTCGAAGAAATTAAATAGCTATAAGGAAGTAACGATGTTTTAATTTCGCCACGTTGTTTAACTAACTTCTGACACTGAATCTAACATTGTAAACCGTGGTCGTCTCTATCTGGTACCGTTGCGAAGTTGAAAAAAGTGACGGGCGGGCGGGGAAAGTCGTTGCAATAGTCTTCTCAGCCGATACGGCTGTACAGAAGACCAAAATTCACTGGTTGCGTTAGTTATTTCCCAAGAGACCTGCATGTAGTGGTAGACAAAAGCATTAACGGTAGAGGTACAGCTGATGCTGTTAAAGATGACTGCTTCATCGTGCTCGACTATGTACACGTGTCGCACTCGCCCGCCAACTGGTCGCGGTGGTCGGAACACACATCGCGGCGAATTGCTGGACCGTTTCATGCGTACTTGGGTTTCTATTACAGTTAGAGTTTCGCTAAACCGTGCAATTAGAGCACGCAGCTACAAATTAATGAACAGGTATACTCGCTCAAGGTCGATTGACACGCGTTGGAAACCGGTAATTTGGTCCCAAACCGCTTCCTTCTCCGATCAATACAGCTTTCTGCAGCCAAGAGGTAGTCTTTCAAGATCGTTCGAGCAGAAACAATTAATAAACCTGCTCTAAACTGTAGGCTCGAGTAATCCGAGTTCGCTCGTGCGTGACGAAATTGTCAACAGACTTAGACTGAACGAAGCACACACTTGAAAAACCGAGCAAGTGCTTGCATGGTATAAGAGTTAATAACTTTGTTAGAACGAAATTAGCGACTTCGGTTGTGTATAGTGCATGGAAATTATACGTTGCATGTTTAGGATAGAATAACGCGTATAGCCGAAACTGTTGAATTTCATAGGTTAATAATTACAAAAATTTTAATAACTATAGGGTCGTCGTCACTTCCACTGTCGGCATAATGGAGCTGGCTCCGCTTTCTTGGCTGTTTGGCCAAAAAGAGTCCGCCCTTGAAAGTAGTGATATCATCACTCAAACATAGGGAAAGGCCCCCAAGGTAGCTAGCCATACTTAGCTGGACAGTTTCATGAAAAACGCTATTGATGCATCTTCCTCTCTATGAATCGTGGAACTTTTGGGTTTTCTTTGTCCCTGCACCTGCCCTATATTTTTTCCATGATTAGAATTTGGGCCGCTTTAGGATTTACCGTCAACATGACAAAATAATATGCTTTTAGTTGTCTACAGTTGACAGACACATGTCTGGCTAGTGAGACCGCCAAAGGGTCCAAAGGGTCCAAAGGGTCCAAAGGGTTTTAGCGAGCGTTAAACACTCCTGGTTATCTGCCCGACGAAGCCCTATAAGGTCGCCTCTTTACCACCAACAACCAATCTTTCAACGACCGGAAGCCCTTTTAACAACTAGAACGGCCTCGGTGTCTCGTTATCGTTCGGCTATTGGCCCATTTTGTCACCCGGATGGTTTCTCAACCCACTGTCCAAAATCTAAGGTTTTGCTCAACTTTGTTCAGACTCCCGTGTGCTACTGCATGCAAAGTGTGGTTTGGATAGTCCTCGTGGTTTTCGCGTTTTTCACGGTCTAAGATTACATTGGAGTGTGATCAAAGCGGACATCCGCTCCAATAATAAACAACTAAAATGATCTCGTTTGAAGTTTAGAGTAAGGCTTAACCACCAAGAGTCCAGTCATTATTTATGGCCGGGAAGTTGGGGGGAGGGGGGGGGGGGGGAGAGAAATTAAAATTAGGACATGACAACCAAATTTTCGATGATCCCCCCCCAACCCCCACCACATCTTCAAGACCCTTAAAATTCTTGACTTCCTCCACTCAAGGTCAAAAAAAATAATCTGAACCCCTACCAAACAAAAGAAGTACAGCTTTTCTTATGCCTATAGGGCAGTGATACGACGTAGTATTATTGTATATAACTCTATGGTGGAGCCAGTAACTGGGTGAGCTGCAAGGTGCACTGGTGGGGAAAAAGAAGACCGTCTTAGTGATTCAATGCTATTAGACTGGATTTCTTAGGCCTAAAACGCGCGATTTTTGTCGATTTGTTGGCAGTTGCTGACATTTTTAAGCAAGTAGAATCTTTATTTCCCGATTACAACCTCATAGCATAAGGGATTGGAGAAAACAACGGTTTTTTAAGCCGACGAAATCCACTCTCAAAGCACTGGCTTGACTAGAAGTGCCGTTGTTTAACCCGCCATTTCAATCTAGTGCCCCTTGCAGGTATCTCTCGTGTAGCCATATGACGTCACTTGACGCTGCTCTATTGAGATTGCCTGTAGATGACGTCATGTATTCAAGTTATATAGGCAGCAGAGCGCACCAACAAGTTACTGACTGTAAGGAAAACTTGGGAAACAAGGTTGACTTATATTCGAGAAAACAGGCAAAGATAAGTTTTCACTTAACGTCCAAAGTATTATTGAATTTATGTCCTAGAAAACAGGCAAAGATGTGTTCTAATTTAAACCCTTTTTGTTTCGAGATTCACGCAGTAAGATATGACCCACCCAAAACAAAACTGGTGCAAAAAGCCGCCAAGTTTCCACAAGGGATCGACCTTTGAAAGTAGTGATATCATTCAACCAGGAAGAGGCCGCCAAGGTTAATCCTATTAGCCAAGTTAATCGCACCGACTAATAGTTCGAAGCTTAAATGAAAAGTAGAAGATTGCTAGTCGCGGTACCAATCTTCAAGTTTTCATTTAACGTCCAAAGTATTATTGAATTTATGTCCTAGAAAACAGGCAAAGATGTATTCTAATTTAAACCCTTTTTTGTTTCGAGATTCACGCAGTAAGATAGGATGAAGACACCGTTTGCTTGTATGTTTATCCTCCTGACGCAGAACCTGAAATACGAAGAAACCAGAAGCCAGAACGATTACTTAAAAACTAACGCATGCTATTATTTGTACAGACAACTTCAAAACCATGCAAACACTTAGATGCAGTAGGGTCTGGGGGTGTTTCTGGAACGTTTAGCTGCTGAAAGTATGATTTTTCGGGTGCAAAAAGGTATTTTTCTTCAGTTGGAGCAGTGGTTTTGTTTGTAAGCATACCTTGATGCCTTAAGAAATAATAATATAATAGAAGGGATTAGAAGCCGATTATACTAGTCCCAGTAAATCGTATAAGGATTTACAATTTAAAACGTGAATCATGGTTTAGAAACTAAATTAGACCTCTTCAGAAACTTTCGGAGATAAGTCCCACCCAATAAAAATCTAAAACGGTCGACTGAGCGCACCTGTACAGCCTCCGCTGGAAGGGTATTCCAAGCCCGTATCACCCTTGCATTGAAAAAACTTTTTCTGCAATCCAGTCTCGCAGACTGAACAGCCAATTTGTGCGAATGACCTCTAGTTAAGATAAGAGAAAAACAAACCATTCAGGCATGGTCTAGGCATAAAACTTCCCAAACTGGAGGCATGTGTTAGGCCTTGACCATGCCTGAATGGTTTGTTTTTATAGACTTGGTGACTCGGCAGATACTGCCATGAATTTTTAAAATGTTTTAGCGTTTATTATTTTTACCTGAAGACGGGAGGGTGTCCACCCGAAACGTAGTGTGGTTTTTAGTTATGCACGAAACTGGCTGTTACTCTTATCTTATAAGCAGAAAGTGCTGATACTTCTCAATGACCTCTAGTGGCCGAGTAGGGGTAGGGGTCGAAAAATGGCAGATCAATTGGTGTAAAGCCACGAACAATCTTGAAGGTCAGTATGAGATCAGCACGTAGCCTACATAATTCAAGAGACTCGAGTCCAACACGGGATAACCTGGCGTCGTAAGGAAGTGCCCGCATTCCAGGTACGTTTTTTAGTAAATTTGCGTTGGACAGATTCCAGCTTGTCGATGTCAACGAGCAGCGATGGTGACGACAATGGCAGGCATACTCGAGAAGAGGTCTCACGAACACTTTAAAGGCCCAAACGTTGATCTTCACATTTCCAGAAGTAACGCAGCGGTTGGCATATCGAGTCTCCGAAACGCTTTAGCCGTAATTTGGTTACAGTGTATAAGGAAGGTTTTAAGTTAGATGTCAGACAGACAACCAGGTCGTTAACTTCAACAACGGATGGAAGTGGGTGATCGATCAACTGGTGATGGGTGACGACCAGCGCTGAAAGCCTGGCATTTGAGAACAGAAATGGGCAATTGCCGGTCCAGGCTCCATTTTGAAACGTGGTTAATCGCTGCATGTCGTGAGCTATAGAGTCTCGATTCTGGTCAACAATGTGGGCACCCAATTTAAGGTCGTCAGCAAATTTGAGCTGTGGTAGACCCTTTAAATTTATAATCCTCCTCCAAAAAAGGCCTGTAAAATTCATGGCTCACATTCTCCAAATCCCCTCCCCCCCCCCCCCCCCCCCCCGATACCCCAGCGACTGGTCATTAACGTTAGAACAATAACTAGCCTAGTTTAATAACATTGACTTAGGTCGGGTTCTAACAACCTATTTAGCATTTCAGCTTATAAGAGAAGTTTCCTTTTCAGTCGAGTTTTCCGTTGTTAATTCTCTTTTGCTCCGAAACGGTTCAAGCAAGCGTCTACCTTGTAATTGTTGTAGATTTACAACATTTTAACTTAGTGTTGTGATAGGGCGCATGATTGAAGATCACGGCCAGGGTAGATTAAATAGGTAGTGCCACTCTTTCTCTCACAACGGTAAACATTTGGGCCGAAAGAAGTACCTGCTTTCAGAGATTTACCGCCAGAGGGCACTGTCGCCAATTAACGGAAGCGCAAAGCATCATGGGGTTCAAAACTATTTAGCGTCACTAAAACAAATTGATAACGGTAAGAATACAAAATTAATCGTTTAAAATAAACCATAATTCAGATTAGGACATTAAAATCATTTTAAGAAAGGTCAGAACTGGCTGATCGTTTTATTTTTTTAAATCCAACATTCAACGTTTAAACGGGTTTTCGTTACGAATGGAGCTAACTTTAACACATGGTTTTGTGTTCCGAGAACGCCCGACGAGCGTGCGCTTCGCCCGTTCTGGCTGAAGATGCATCCGTAGTTTGTGTTTATTGTAACGATCTATACACAGTTTGAATCGAACGCAGAATAAGTTCTTCAACTTCGGATGTTGCTCACGCACGAGATTTTCGTCTATTTCCGCAGGTATTGTCGCTATTACAATGGTTACCATGGCAACGACGCCGCCATTTTTTATTTCAAGTTTCGTCTCCTACCCGGACCAGACAAGTGCTGCCTTCTGGTGCCGTTGGTGGAAGCAGGTCTTTTTTTAGCCCCTGTTTTCAGAAAGCGTCACTACCTACTTAATATACCCTGATCACGGCTCTAATAAAACAAACTAGTTGCTCCCCGGTGTAACATAACGCCGGTTTAGGATTACTCCTGATTCAACTTGGCTCCAACAGTCAGTCATTGAAGCAATCTTCTTTGTTTTCTGCTCCTTTTGCGCCCCACTTCGAGTCATGACGGTGTATTTTGCTTATTCAGTGTTTCCCATATTTAGGTTAGCTTAGTGCTTATTGTGTGCGCAGGGTATCTTGAGTCCTGCAGTTATTTTATGAGCGACTACGTCTTCCTGGAGGGGGCGGATTTAATCGGCGGCCACCATTATTTTTGTAGCCATCTTGGATATCAACAAGGCACTCTGCTATCAAAAACATACGTTCGATTATCTGTGTTCGTTCTGGGGCGAACTCAAGATAGACCGCGGACACTTTAGGTAGGTTAACTATCTTAGTTGTGAGCGGATGATTCGTAGACCGCTATTTGCTTAACAAATCTAAATCTAAATCTGATTTTTGTCTTTAATAGCCAGAATTACTGAAGCTTCGTTTCGTTTAATCATGATCCCTCATAATTATTTAAGTCTGCTCATTAAGCCAAATATAAATATATAGATTCAAATTCAAATTCGTCTTTTGCTTGTTTGATACGTGGATGATGCCAGAGTGAATCGAGGATGTATCCGTTATTCGGATTCAACTTTATAGTAAAGATTTCTGCAAATATTTATTCTTAACCATTGATGGTAGGAATGAACGTAACCATAGACATTTGTAAACAAATTACGTGAATGGTGGAGAGCTTTGCTACGAGATCTCGCGAGAGCTTGGCATAATCCCATGAACGTTTTAAAACCATCCATACTCGGGATAATTCTTAACAAAAGCTTGACGATAATTGAAGAGCAAGTGTTGCAGGTTTGACTCCCAGGGAAAACGACACTCGAGAAGAACGAAGAGCAGATGTTGCAGGTGTGTTGTCCCAGGAAAATAACACTTTTTGTAACACAAATAGCACTGTTTCACATCCAAATTATTGTCGAAGATTTCTCGTTCCTAACAGAACTCTTTATAATCGACTGAAACGTAGACATATCTTTAGATGTAGCATGTTTTATATGTATAGATAGAGTTTACTATAACACCTGATATAGTCATACTACATATAGTTCGCGTAACAACGGCAGGACGCTTCAAGCGTCCTAATCTTGTGGCGATTATTTATTCCTCACCACCAATACCACAGCTAAGGGAGAAGTTATCAGACTTGGTTATCATTGGACTTGGTTGGCTTTGAAGGTGACGTCATCAGTGGGACTTCATTGGGGTGTCATGGTTTCAACATTTTCAGTCCGAAAAAAGTCTCACAACAATCTAAGACTTAAACAAATACAGATGCAAACCTATTTACGTTGCCTTTTGGACTTGTATATCAGACTGCCTGAGCGGTATAAGTCCAAAAGGCAACGTAAATAGGTTTGCATCTGTATTAATTTAACTCTTGTTGAGCCTTGGCTTTCCGTCCTTTAACAATCTAAGACTTCTAGCAACTTCACCCTATTGAAGCTTTTTTAAGCACTAAAGTAGCTGAGTCAAGTCGTAGCAAAGTATCCTTCTTACGGTTTGATAGTGTGGGAACGTTGGTACTAAACTCTGGCAAGGGAAGCTGAACGACTGCTCTACTTTATTTAATTTTAAAATGAATGGGGGAAAATTTCACATTTCTTACAAATTGGTTGCCATGGTAGCAGTAATCGGGGCAGTCGAACGCTACTTTGTGACACGTGTTTTCCCGGAAAAACCTTTCAAAATATAAAGAAAACATCAAAACACTCCTCTTTTCTTTCCCCCTTCTGCTTCGAATAGTACTTGAATAGCTAAAAATTGTATGTACCATTTCATAGAGCGAGAAATTTTACCTTTATTCATACAACGTACTTGTTGATGCAATGCATACACGAGATGCGCAGAGGAACCATTCCTGCTGTTTGCAAGGTTCTTGAAAATTCTCTAAAATTAGAGCGAGGAACAACTGCGTCCGGAGTTCGGACAAGTAACTCCATTAACTGGACAAATTACACAAATTATCACTAATGAAAGCCTGGGAACGAGTGTGGGAAGACTGCAAACCACTTCATGGTTTGGGCTTTTGAGAACACAGCTCTTCAGACAAATTGGCCAAGTAAAGAATAGCCGAAACGAATTCGAAAATGGAAGAAACGAACGTTGTAGTTTAGTGATGAATGTTGACGTTAGGTTTAATACCATGCCGTTATCGTCAAGGGAATGTGACGACACCGATCAATCGTTTCGTTATAAAATCTCCGATTACAGCACCAATTTGTAAGAGCGATTACGAAAACTTGTTAAGTATTGCGAAAGTTTGACAAGAATATTCTGTTACATAGAATAACTTATATCATAATACATTTGCTCGAAGCTATAAACACGTGATATTGATCTAGTTGTTAATAATTAAACGAACATGTTAAAGGATTCCCAGCAGATCTCTCGACTCAGATCAGACTGCATGTGTGAACTTTTACCACCCTCCCCCTCCCTTCCAAGAAACAACTCCTGCATGATGAAATTCTTTGCGGATGGAGATAGCAGCAGCTTGAACGGGACGAGGGGTAATGGTCCAACTGGAAAATCGCATTATTGGAAGAACGTAAACAATATAACAGTATGACAG
>JAHWFP010160792.1:35063-53313 GCA_023313725.1 Lithobius niger | reverse complement strand
CCTGCGAACTACTGGTCAATACCAAAATGCGTTTCAATCAGGAAAAGACACCAATTTCAATAAAAATTTTAACAATTATAATACGCTGATGCAGGTAAATCAGTTAATGGAAGAACAACAAACATTATCACATGTGAAAGGGGAAATATATACGTAGTTTTATGCGAGTTTTATTTTCAACTGGCAAAATGTAGACAAACAAAAGTTGACAATAGTTGAAGCAGATTTATAGCGACAAATGTAATACACTACAGGGTGATTCATAAAGAACTAAACAATAGTCCTACAAAATGAAGACCTAATAAAAGACCTAATAAAATGACGCTCACATGATTTCCGATAAATGTGTACCTTAGTTTAACGTGCCACTGGACAATCCGTCATAAATGACGGCGAATGTTGAAGTGTTTTTTTTAATGCACCAATAAAATAAGGTACGTCCTATAGTGTAGGTCTACATTTTAATCCCCTATTTTTCAGTACTTATGAATCACTCTGCATTATCTTACACTGTAAGCCAAAGTTAA
This sequence comes from Lithobius niger, assembly GCA_023313725.1. Taxonomy (NCBI): domain Eukaryota; kingdom Metazoa; phylum Arthropoda; class Chilopoda; order Lithobiomorpha; family Lithobiidae; genus Lithobius; species Lithobius niger. Next base: position 52,786 of record JAHWFP010160792.1, on the reverse strand, counting down.
AGAGCTGAAAGGTGAAGCAAAGCAGAGAGTCAGAGTTATTGTTGTCTATTGCAAGCCAAGAGCCGAAGAAAATGTACTGTTGAGTCGAACTTGGGAAGTCGGTGCCACTAGATGTCACCAGCGACCAGGCGCACGGCTCGCTCAAGAGAAAAGTGGGATAAATGGGAAAGGTAAGGCGCGGAGGGACAAGGGGAGGGAGGGGAGGACGGGAGGGAAGTATTTAATTCAACTACACCCCCTCCACATTCACAACACTGCAAAGCAAAACCCTGGGTGAAGCTGGGTATGACAGGTAGTATTTTTTAACAGCCTAAAATTAAGCCACTGAAAAGTATGGTGTGAGAGTTAGGCCTCCCGCATACTGGGCGGCCAGGTCGTGTGGCCAAAAAACATGGCGACGTGCCGAGCGGCCACAACCGTTTTTCATTGATAATTCTTGACCACGTGGTGAAAAATGAACACGTAGCAAGTATGGTTGCCCTGTGTTTAACTGCATGCCGCTTGGGATTCCAGTGACCGCCACGACTGTATGGCCGTGGCAGCGAAGTGCGCGTTGATACATATATTGTAAGCATTCTCATTGGCCGCAGCGACCTGGCCATGCGGCTTGGCCGCCGTGTGCGCGGGAGCTCTTAATTCCAGGTTTTCCCTGCCTGATATTGACAATCTGTTCTAATTTCCTACTTTTCACGGGCTGGAAAAAGACATTAACTATACCACGAGCCATGGCTGTTTGCTGTGATGTCATCATGAATTAGCCAATGACGAACGAGAATAGTCTTTGGCTGTCTGAGTGGACTAGCCTAGTCATGTGATACGTGCGTCACGGCAAACCCTTTTCAGCGAGTGTACAAACCCTGGAATTGGGGAAACCTCAATTATGTAGTACCTGGTTTTTACGACGTTAAGTTTGTGAAGTTCTTTTAAGTGGTTTAATAAAATTAACGATACTCTATATTATTTTTTTAGCATGTGTCCTAAACCTTGATTAAAAAACGAAAAAAATAAGGAATGGCTAAAAAAAAAGTAAGAAATACGGAAAAAGCAGGAACTGTACGACCCCTGTGAATTGTGTAAAATTATGTTGGCCGAGACAACCTGAATTTAATTTCTTTAAGGCAATCTTGAAACACTGAAAACCGCTAAAAACCACACTGGATTAGGGTTATGGGGAAGGTTTTTATCATTTCAGAAAAAAATCCAGCTTAGTCCTCGGTTTGTAAACCAAGTCGAAATTTAATTTTAGTCATCCAACAAAATATCCGAATACCTCCGAATATATTCAGGTAGAAATTTCATCTTTGAACGCTTTGATTTCATGTATCAAGCACCCTTCTCATGAAATCCTAACCAAATTAGACCAAAGTGCGAACGCTGTCGCGCCCCAAACAGGTAAACACACTCACAAATACATATCAAGTTGTAAGTAGTGGTATATTGATTTGAGAGGATTCACCCTTTGAGCCCACCTCTGTTAATTAGTAAAGAGTTAGAAGTTAGAAGTTAAACGTTGTTAACCCGTTAGTTACTTTTAGGGGTGGGAACAGGGTAGCCCTTTGAGTGGAAGGAGTGGGAGTAGGGGGACCACGTGTGGGTGGCCAGGTTGGGGAGGGGGGGGGTAACCATCAAAGGGTGGTGGGCTCGGAAGATCGCGTTTAACCCTTTATTCCAGAATTCAACCCTTTCGTGACTAATAAGGGAAGGCTTCTTGGCAGTTGGCTTCACTACAGTGCAGCCAGCAGAGTTCACTTTTAAACTTCATCGTAACTATTTTACTTATTCTCGGATTTTGAATCTGTTTTTTTTTTCGGTCATATTGTCACTTTGTGTCCAACTTTCTAATTCACTTTTTCGCCGTATCGTATCTTGTTTGGAAGATAGCACGAAGATGACCTTGAAATATCAATTCAAGGTCATTCCTTTTTTCTTGTGTAAACGTCCCCCATCACACCCATCATTGCATTTCTATCATTATTATTCTCTCATTAGCCAATCACAGGATATCGGCTCGTAACACTTTAGTTGCCTCACCCTGTATAATGGAAAGTTTGAACTTATAGTTCATGAACGACATATTGCTTTCCGTTTGAATCAGCTATATGTAGAATTCTTTTCGTAGGAGTGTTTGCAAATTTACGTGTGCGAATTTGGGAGTTTAGATTTACGTATGGATTGCCTTTAAAATATCTGCTTGATTTTATGTTTAAAAAAATCCTTTCAATACACTTTTCAAAAGAAAAAGATACATTGCGCATCTATTTTTTCTTTCTTATTACTGTCCTCCAATTGAAGCACTTGTCGTCCTAGACATACCATTCACAAACGATGAAGGATCTCTTCGGTCTCATGAACTTTACGTGAAGGAAATTGTATTAAAATCCCCCAAAATTCACAGATTCAATAACGTCTGCAGTAGACTTCTCTGTATAATCTGTATGTCTGCCAAAAGACTTTTTCACAAATCAGCATCTCATTGGATCATTTTTAATTCATGATGAACAAATCAACCTTTTACCAAATTTCGGTTACTTGCCCTTACCCCTATATGACCACCCACGCAAATCTCCCTCCTCCCATCCTCCACCCACACATCGGGCCCCATGGGCTATGCTGCCCCCACCCCTAAAAGTAACTAACGTGTTAACTTCAAACCTCTGACTCTTTACCCAACTTAAGAAATAGGGTCAACAACAATAAAAAACACAAGCACACCCCTTCCCCCACCTGGGGAGGGGGGGGGGGACTCAAAGGGTGAATCATCTTAAATGAACATACCACTACTGTTGTGCTACTATTTCAGCCACTTAAGAATTACTGGTTTTGTTTTTTTAACGACTTCACTCTGCATCCACTGGTACAGGATATAGCTAATAGTAACAAGAGTCCAATACAGTTGCGTGGGAAGAGAGTTCCAATAGTATAATTTGACTGGTGGAAAGAGCAGTTTTCCGTGTACTATCCTAGTTGCGGCCTAAAAAAGCCCCTAACAGCGAGCCAACAAAGCCTCAGGGGGAATGAAATCCCACGCCCCTTGGATTTCAGTAGATTTTCCCAGTTTGTAGATATGTGGACCAGACTACTATCACACAAAGGAAAGTCAACATTCTGGAGAAGGCTTCAATGTAGGATTAGAATTAGAAGAGCATCCCTTCTCTCAATTATTAAAGAAATTTCCAGTTTGTTTTTTTAACGCTTAATATCTATTTACGCCTACTGTGTCTTTTGTTTTATGTTAGGTGCTGTTTTTGTGTAGACAGTCTAGCGTACTTTCTTCACAACATCCAAGTCTGATTGATTTCACCCCGTTACCCCGGCGCAGGGATTGGTCATTACGTAGCACAAGTTTGAGAAATTTGAAAGGGAATTAAGGGATGATCTAGTCACCCGAAGTGGAAAAGAGGCAACAACATGATTTATACTATTTTTTTAGGAGTTTTAACGCATTTGTAGGGGATTTGCAAAGCCTAAAAGAAGAAGGGAATACATTGACAAAATTTCACCCCAGTGTGCACAACAGCTTCTCTGCACCAAGGTAACGAGTTGGGATCACTCAGACTCACTGGAAACCACGATGATGCCGTTTTCGAAACCTTACCTTGCACGGATTTGCCTATGGAATAAAGTGACGTCAACTCTGGATAGGCCTTTGTCATGTTTTCCAAGATGGCCGTCATTTGCGGGTAGTGGTGGTACCTATCCATCTCTATGCCACGCACATACTCGATGGCAGTTAGATAGACATAGATGAAGGCTACCACCAGCATCGACACATACCAGTAGGCCGATTTCATGATGGACCCGTGACTCTGCAAAACAAGAAAAGGAAAAAGAATATTTTCTTATTAGTAACAAGCAAAAGAAACGTTTTCCTTCATTAGTAACAATGTTGTAAGAACAGAAACACAATCCTCATTAGTAACAATATTAGGCTATGTAGGCAGGTAAAAACGAGAAAAATAAAGCAGTTAGTTGATTTACAGGGTAGCACATAAAATGAAACAACACCCCAAATAAGCATAATAAAATACTGTAATGTATCGCACCCGAAACGTAGCGAGGCTAGTTCAATAATTAACAGCAAAGTCTATGCGGACATCAAATTCAATGTACCGTCCAGATTCCAGCATCAAAATTCGATGTACCATCCAGATTCCCGTCAAAGGTAAGTGATGACTCGCTTTGTATTATTCTTTGCGATCAGAGAGGAGCCACCTCAACGTCTACGTATAGTCTCTAACTGACTGCAATATTGAAGAGCTGACTTGCCGAAATGCACAGTTACACGCCGTTATTCATTGCGATTTTTCTTATTAGTGCACACCTTTACGCTGATGCAATCAACAGTCTGTGTACTACGGACGACGGTTTCGTGTTGAAGACCTTGTTAGAGGTTAGCCTAGTTTAACTCGAGCTATCCAATTCTGTTTAGCAAATAGCCTTTTGACCTTCTACACTGCAAATCACCCACATCTCGACTTTTCCTCAGATTCCTCAGATCATAGATCATAGATCATAGATCAGTTCCTCAGATCATAATTGAACAAATGTGTCTGGTTTTTGAGGAGATGTGGCTGACTCGAATCACCCCTAGCCCCTTTTTTGGCACAACCACATTAATTGAATGACACGTTTAATTAAAAAACGTATATCCTGAAATATTTTCAAGTAATTAAAATCGGGATCAATTTCTGAGTCCAAATTCAATCCCTACTCCCCCCAAAAAAGTGGGTCCTATTTCGAAGTTTGAAAAAAAAAATGCTGAAGTTTCCTTCAGTGTAGTCGAGATGCCAAACATAATACTTCGTACTTTCAAGTGGGGCATCACAATTACACCAAAGGAATGTTAAAAAATTTTCCTTTCACAAATTTCGAAAATCTGACCACTTTTTTGGACTGCGAATTGGACTCTCAGAAAATCGGTTCCCATTCTCCTTTAAAAAAAAAAAATTCAGAAAAACGCTTAAACTTAAAAAAGTTCCGCGTTGTTGAGTTTTGTTTATGGGCCACCCTGTAGTGTTTAGTGCCCAGTCAGGTTGTGCTATTTATACATGCTGCATGGTGTAGTGCCCAAAACATGTTTACGGCCATGCATAAGTCATTCACAAGGCTCCGAAACACAAAAAGGCGACAAGATTCAAACCACTAGCATATTGGTTAAATGTGTCAATGAGCTGTGGGTGATACGACAATCGATAATTTGATAATATCGCGATAAAAATTGTCGTCGATTATCGTATCGCACTTTTTGTTTCATCGAATTATCGTGCTAACTCCGATGCTTAAATTGTCATATCTTGAAAACCGTAATAGCTAGAGACCAGCGGTTTGCGGCGTTGCGTGTGGAATGACAAAGGGCTCTCTCTCCCACCAAATGTGATTGCTAGCCACTGTAACTGATTGGAGAGTCATTTTTTTTGCAAATAATATTTAAGCATAAAAGCTGCAGCACAACTGCTAAATTGTTTCTACATGGTGAGGAAGCAATGGACAATGGAAAGTATATATTTTCATGCCTCCTGGCCAAATGGCGAGTGCCACACAATTCGAATTCGTGAAGTTGCACTATAGGCGTCAGCCATGGTTTTTTTTCGATTAACAAAATTAAAATAGTTATTCCAGCCTCAAAGTTTGTTTTATCGCGATATTATCAATCTAAAAAAAATTTATCGGGATACATTTTTTTTATCGTCCCATCCCTACAATGAATGGTCTGCAACTATTAATTATCGAGACCACGAGGAGTGAGCCTTTAAAGGGAAAAGGCCTGTAAAAAGCAGCTGAAGGAAATAAAAGCTGCGGGGGGGAAAAAACGCCGAATTGATTTATAGATTTTTTTTTTCATGTTACTGTTTTTGTTATTCTTGGCTCGAATTTCATCATGCAGGCGAAGTTAATTTCACCAGGAAAGTTATTTTTTCTACGGTAAATCTTGGGCTTTCCTACCCCCAACGAAGCTGTTTTTTTTTTTCTAAGTTTCCTGAAATATCGAAGGAGTTCCTGCGCCAAAAGCACTGTACTTAACTTAAAAACAACGATATTCCCCGTAGACAACACAGTCCGCGACTATTTTCATCTATGGCCATACAAGTATAGTATTTAGCATTATATTTTTTTTTACTGTGGTATGTATAGTGCCCGCAGATTTTTAAAGGGAGGGGGAGGGGGGGGGGGGGAGAAGAACCATTCGAAAAAAAGAGCACTAGAAATAAGATGCAAAAACAACGTTTTCATTGGAAGACGTGCAATATACACAGAAATTTTTCCGAACATGCACTCGTTTCACATGTTTAAAAAAAAAAGGTTTGTCTAAAAAAAACTTGTAATGATCGGTCCATATTAAGCTTGGAACCCAGAAATCAATATTGTAATTATCCAATGTTTTTTTTTAATTTTTTATTCAATTTCATCTACCAGAAAGGCATCCAAAAAAAAGGGGGAGGGGGAGCTGGGCGGATCATCCGCCAAAGTGCGAGCGCTCTTGGTGATGTCCAGGGTTTGCTCCTTTGGCATGACAGACTAAAATCGAACACTCAAACTAAACGAGTCGGTGGGTCTGAACTTAAAAAGACTTGTGGCGTAATCAAATTTAAACCTTGAAATTTTTTGTTAACTTGGACAAACTGCTCTATACAAGTTCACCTACACAGGTATCATAAAAAAAACCCTCCCCTCCCCTCCCCAGCCGGAAAAAAAATACGCCTAAATCGGAAGTAACAAAAGGTGGAGAACAACTATCAACAAACTGAAGTAAAAAGTAAGATAAATAGAAAAAAATAGGAAAAAAATTCTTCAAATTTCGGCTTCAGTATGAGGTTTCTACCCACCAGCCCCTCCCCATATCTTGTCTTCGATATGCCCTGCCCTGTCGGCCCTAACGACGTCTACGTAAATGAACTAGAGTTCGAGAAATTTTAGTATAATTTCTTTTAAAAATTTGTTCGAACACTCAGGACAGAAAATTCTTTTTTTTTTTTTAACTATTCCCGTTAGCTCCTTGATTTAGTCACCGATCAGACGATCGGTCAGACGATCGGTTAGTCTCCGATCAGACGATCCATGTTTTTAGGAAAGGTGAACCACAGTTTCAACCGAAACGAGAAATTCTTTGAAAACAATAGCAATTTCGCCACCGAAAAAGGCTCAAACTTTTAGTCAAGGGTAATTTGCACGGAAATGGTGGATGATACGGACACGCCTAAATTCGGCTACCGTTTCGTGCTCGACTCTCATTGAAGGGCAAGTTGACGTTCAATTCTATGTTATGACTGGATCGAAGTCGGAATTACGTCAATTATTTTTGTTTCCGTATAAGCGACCTTGGGACAAAACACGAAACAGGAATCGCACGGAAGGACACGCGTCATCATTACCGCCAAGGTGAACTCAAAACTTTCGCGGAAGCCCGAATTCTGGCAATGGCGGTTAGTTTTCGGCAAACCGGAAAAATGCATTTTCATTTAATGAGGCGTAGGAAGGAAAGTCAGATCTCACGCGGGAAATGGGACACGAGGAGATATGGGGGTTAGGGGGGATGAGAATAGGGGAAATGATACGTGAGGGCACGGATGGGGTAGAAGGAAAGAGAAATGAGAAAGAAAATGCACAAAAGAGGAAGGAAGAAGAACGAAAATGATTTAGAAATAAACAGACAAAGGAAGGAAACTGTAGAAACAGAGGAACATAAAAGAAAAAAGAGTAAGTAACGTAAAGTAGAAAGAATCCAGAAACTAAAAAAAAATATACAAACGAAGTAAACAAAAAACCGCGGGGGGGGGTGAGAACTAAAGGTAAAAGAACAGAAAAAGAAACAAAAACAGATCAAATGGAGAAATGGGGAGTTTATTCGGAGAGAAATTAACAGACAGATACAAAGGACAGAGACGGAAAAAGGCTGTATGACCGTTTCGCCGAATTTTAATCAGTGTCTTAATGATATTCGTTATGCCGAATAATTATTTTTTTTTCAAATTACGTGCCTGGCTCGCGCTGCCGCACTTGCTGTGGCTAAACATATACCATCAAAAATCATAACTAATCACAAATTCTAAGTTCCAATTAGGAAGGCATCTTTAACTTCTCCAATGTTACATTTTTAACTAAATATTTTGACTCGGCAAAACGGGATTCGGCGAAACAAGAATTCCCCTTTTGCCGAATTGTAATCAGAGCTTGATTTTTGGCGAAACGGAATTCGGTAAAACGGGGTTCGGCGAAACGGGTATACACCGGAGGAGAAAGAAAACAAAATGAATAATACAGGAGAGAGAAAAAAACACAGAAAAAAATACACAGATAGGAAAAAAGGACGAGAAAGAACGAAATAAAAAGAGAAACAAAATCGAGAAGAAACATAGGCTATAAAAAAAGTGAAGAGGGTGCAGGATGCAGAAGAAAGAAACGAAGAACGGAGAAAGAAAAAGCGAGAAAAGAAATGCCGGAGAGGGACGAGGGAGAAAGAAAGACGAACAGAAAATAGTCAGCGAACAGGAGAAAAAAAAAAGTGTCGGGGCTTTCTTCCTTTCTCTCACAAGTTGCATGGCTGCTGTTCTTTCTTTCTTCTCCTCCCTTATTCTGTATTGTCACCCAATTTCACAATCTCAGTCTTCCTTTAAAGAGGCACTATCACCGATTGAAATGCGAACCACGGCGCCATCTAGCGGCAGTGATATTGTTAACCTTTACAGCTTGCTCCCAGGCACACGAGGACGTAGGAGATCGTGGCATGCTTGTTTCGTTTGTGCATACCTTCGCTTGGTGCAAACTAGTGCTAGATAGTACTAGATGTTGCCAGATTCTGCCTAATTTCAATCGGTGAATAAAGCCACTTTTAACAATAGGGCAGTAACACGACGTAGTATTATTATGTATAACTCTATGGTGGAGCCAGTAACTGGGTTAGCTGCAAGGAGCACTGGAGGGAGAAAGGAAGATCGTCTTATTGAGGCCAATGCTATTTGACTGGACTTCTTAAGCTTATAACGCGCGATTTTTGTTGTTGGAGAAAACAATGTTCTTTTAAGCCTAACAAATCTGCTCTCAAAGCACTGTCTTGACTAGAAAGGCCGTTTTTTCTGTAACATTTTAATCTAGTGCACCTTGTCGCTATTACCTCCAAATGGTGTCTCGTACTAGCCAATATGACGTCACTTGACGCTACTCCGTAGAGGTTATGGGGCAAAAAAGCACAGAAACAGATTATTAAGGCATAACAATTTTATTATTTTTTTTAATTTTGTAGCATTGCTTGGTTTTTGTTTAATAATAACTTTAACAATAGAACACGACGGGATTGCAACAACGTTTTAGGCTTCCTTTCCAGAAGGAGTGATATCTGGATAGCACGTCTGCTTATGAATTAATGAAGATCACGCCTGCCTGCTACAGAAATTAAAAGTAGCACTATCACCGAGTGAAAGTCTGCAGAATCGGGCAACGTCTAGCGCTATCTAGTGTTATCTAGCACTTGCTTGCATCGAGCGATGGGATGCACAACGCCATTTCTTTTAACGAAACAAACAAGTTACCACCACCTCATCAATTATTCAGTGAAAATGTGGTACGCCCTTGTGCAGCAAGAAGCAAGCTGTAAAGATTAACAATATGATTATACAGTGCGCCATGGTATTTTCGTATGGTTTTCAGTCAGTGATAATGCCCCTTTAAAATGACGTTACAGCCTTGATTAAAATTAAGAACAGCACTGTCAAGAGCTCGCTGTGAACACTAACGTGGTGTGCGCATAATGATTAAAGTAACTTGTTGCAGCGCATTCTTGCTACGATTCCAAGATACTCCATCATCGGCGTGCAGTGGAAATAAGAAACCGCCCATCAGACAACAACGAAAATGACTTTAAATGGGCAATGTTTAAGCATCGTTGCTTAAGTCCGAATTTCTCCTTCCGAAACACGGGAACTGAGAAATGCCCCCCCTCCCCTCATCCAACAACAACACATTTGCTTTACTTTTCGTAACAATAGACCTTTTGGAACTGAGAAATTGGAACCGAGTTCACCCAACAATAAATTTGTTTTATAGTTTTCGTAACAATAGATCTATTGGAACAGCACAATTGACATTGCTAACCCGGGGGGCGGATTTAACTGGGGGGGGGGGGGGGTTAGTAAGGGGCAATGCGTCTTTTACCATAAGCATATGATTACGCATTAAACTGAACCTACAAGGTAAGTTTTTTTGGTAGGATAGGAGGAGGGGGGAGAGAACACGTACAGGATGGGTGGAAAAAAGGGGAGTAAACTCCAACATGCGAAATGACCTGTCGCGTTCAACGTTTGGGCCACACCGACCGAAAACTGGGAAGCAACCACGGACCAACCAAAACCCCGGGCAAAGCCGAGTACAACTACTAATCTACATTATAAGGAAAAGTTTCATAGCAAAAACACAACTCCCAAAGCAGAACGACCACGGATATGCAACAATGAAACAGGAGAGCGTGTAAGTATTTTCGTAAGTGGCTGCTAACGGAGAGTTGGGTCCGAGAGTACGCTAATTCCTTTATGCAACACGGGGCGGAGATTTGACGTTACCATGGCAGCATTATTTAAGGCCTAATTTTCAACTTTTAAGCATAATTTTTTTTTTACCTGCCGTTGTAATTTCGTAAGCAGCAGCTAACCGGGAGAATTTGGTCGAGAGAGGCCTATTCATCCATGCAACACGGTATCGAGACTATTTTAAATGAAGACAATGTGTGTCGTTAACGAATTCCTTTTGGTTTTACGGTTGCGCGTTTTCCTGAAGTGGTTAAATGCGACAATTAAATGTTATTATTGCATTGAGTTACGTCCAGAAAGCCTATTAGCTATAAGGAAGCAACAATGAGGAAGCTGCTGCTTACGAATGACAACGGCAGGTAAAAAAATTATGCTTAAAAGTTGAAAATCAGGCCTTAAATACTTTGCCGTGTCTTTTACCTAATTTTTGGTCGCTGTATCCAATGGTGAAAGCAGTTTGTCTATCTGGTACCGTTCTGAAGTTGAAAAAAAACGACGGACGGACACGTGCCCCAAATGCCCGTTTTGCTGCTTGGCCCCCCCCCCCTCAATCCCCACCCATACAGACAAAAAAAATAATCGTAAAAGGCTCTCACTTTGAAGATGTATGTAAAACTTAATAATTATTTTAAAAAAAATAAATAAACAAACAAAAAACTTTCCTTCTGGTTGCAGGTTTTAGAACTACCTCCGCTTACGGTGAAAGTTGAAAAAGGGGGGTGAACTCTGGCAAATCCGTTAAAAAAAAAAAAAAAGCACTACTTAGAACACCTCTCAACCCACTTTATTATTCTGTCTCCTTAAATTCTACCAGCTGTAACTATAACTAACCTGACCTAAAATATAACATTACTTAAATAATGCTGCTATGTTAAATCATAGACAACCAGTTTGTCGAAAAGTTAGTCCTTTGTGATTTTGACTGGCTCTAACTATAGTATTCACTTCCCAAAACGTGAAGAAATAAAGTTTCAAAAGAAGTCAAAACTGGTTTCTTTAACCAGTTTTGTTAAAATGGTAGGGAACAAAAAATAAAATATTTACCTTCATCTTGGCGAAGTGTTGCCCCTTATATTACAGCTACGCGACACACAAAGGACGTCTTTTAAACTTTACAGCGTATCCAAAACTATATGTAAAATCTGGACTGCTCCCGTGGAGACAACTCCATCCACTGACGTCCAAGTGAGAACTGGAGGTGCGCCGCCGGGGCAAAGTTGCGTAACCACGCCACCAAGCGCCACTCAGCCAAATGAGTGTGCCGCTCGTCTCAACAACGATTATCGAACAGACCCACCCACCCAACTTCATCCGGTGCAAGAAAGAAACGACACTCGGAAAGATAATAGATAAAGCGAAGAAAGGCCAGAACGACACAAGGTTTAAACGCCATTGTCTTGCTCCTTAAATGCGCGTGACGAATCGGACGGAATCTCATTAAAACCGGTATACAAATTGTTTTGTTATTGAGGTAACGGTGCGAGAAGGGCTAGCCGAACACCACAATCGTACTCTCCTGATTCATTAAACACACATCAGTGGTATGAATTACTCCTCGAATGTGACCTTTTCTTATCGATGTAGGTCACCACGGCCAAGGAGTAACATTTTAATCCCTTATTTAAAATAAAAAACGTGTGTGTGAACCAGACAGTTAATTTTTTTTTTAATTCACTCCCAGTTTTTCACGCACCGTTTAGGCTCATGCACACACAATAATTATTCGGTTGCGTGTGTTATTTAGTTTACGCGTGAGAAAAGGCGGAGAGTACAAGCGCCGTAGCTTTCGTTTAAAGAGATTAAAAACCAGAGTGAACGTGCATTTAAGGAGATTATCGTTAACGGTGAATAAATACAATGTCTGTGTGTCAAGTTCGCAAGGCCATCGTTATAGACAGTCTTAAAGGTACATTCCGCCTGCCTTATAACAACCAAACGCAGATCAGCATCAGCGCATGTTACCATTGCACCGTTTAGCGAGACTCGGCGTAGTAATACAAGGCCAAATGAGATAGTAGCAGTGAGGAACGCAGCTACTATCTCAGTTGGCCTTGGGCGTAGTAGACGAAACAGCATGAACACAAAAATTTGTGTCGTTGCAAACCGGAAAGATTTTCGTATTTTATCGTCACACTTTATAATTTTTTTAGGCTATTATATGATAAATTTTCTTCGGTGATCTATTGGCATAAATAATTTTAATTTTTACCGCAGTATTCTTCGAGATTTTTGATCTCACGGTAATTATTAGCAAATGATTAAAAATTAGTACATGCACACACACACACATGAAACGTCATGGTTATTTTAAGCGCGCAAAGGATCATATAATCGCAGGAAGCTATTAAATTAGTTCTCATTATTCTCGTAAATCTCGTACATGCCACATTTTAAAACGGATTTTTAGCAAGGGACTGACTAACGGTAAGTAAATAGAACTTTGGGGCCGTACGTACTTGATGTGGTGGATCGAGAAAACTGGCGCTGGGAGGAATGTACCTTTGACGTTTAACCAGGAGACATATAAACGAAGGCCCCTTGGAGTAGACAGAGTGTCCATGATAATGTTACCCAGGGACCTTCGACCGTTCTATTGGGTTGGTCCACTCAGTATTAAACAACAGCGTGAGAGTTAACAACAAATCTCAAACGCGTCAGACGTCACTGCTCCCATTTCGCGCCATTTTACTGATTCTTCCATCTCATTGGCTGTTGATTTTGCTGATCCATCGACGCAAAATTGGACAAACAAACGAACGAATACCCATCATTAAACGTAAGCCGGACCGCTCCAATACTTTAAATTGTTTTAAAGAGCATTAAGTTACCAGTCCAATCGACAATACGACTGGAAATCGCAACGGTTCACCAGACGGAAAGCACTGTCACTGGCGCACGTCACACTCTTTGATCCGTTGACCCAAGATTGTTCAAACTTCTGACCCGGTGGCCCAGTTGACTGGACCAGGTGAATTTTTGAAAGGTTTGGAGTAGATTTGTGCAGAGATTAGAAAGTTAACTAGATATGGCATCTTACCTCTTCCAATTTTACGGGGAGCCCTATAGCGGTAGTTGCGGCTACTCATGCCTCTATAATTGTTTGCCTTCGAAGCAGAATAAACGTCGATTGTTTTGGTGTCGACGTATGACGTCACCAACTCTCATCTTGGGAGATCTCGTACAAATTTGTCGTTTTGTTTTAATAATGTGTATTTTAACGTTCAGTAAATATTGTGTGATCAGATATTTCATAATTATTCATTAATTTTGTTAAAAACTGCTGGCTAGTTGAAACAAAACTTTTTTGTTGGCTTCGAAAAACCAAGCGTCGGCTGCTTCGAGGATTGGTTTGGGAGCAAAGACGTCACCAACTGAATCGTGCTCTTGAGTACTTTACCACGGGAAATAGCTGTGCTATAGCTCAGACGCGTTGAATTGCGTGAACAGACCCAATACGCATGTTCGATCGGTCGCTCTGGGTAGCGACCCAATGAGACCAAATATGGAACGATTGGTCGTAACTGTTTTCTGGTATGACCCACGTTAAAAAAATAGGCTGTATCAATTTTAGCGAAAAGGCAAGTTGATGCAACGACTCGCCTCTGAATTCTCACAACTGGAATTTAATCGCGATGGCAAAGTTGTAGTTGCCATGGTAGCAGCGCTACCTGGATTGGCTAAATCCAGCATCGTTTGAGCGAATGCTTGTAGTCTTATAATCCGAGACAATAAAATAAAAATTCCTCCTGACGAAACAATTTTCCCAGTCGCTTCTGAACTCACATTATTGACTATTTTTGTTGTGAACCGGCAGAACTAAAACCGCCGCCATGTTACTCTCAGCATTTATAACGAACTGAGTATATTGCTCTAAGGTTTCGCTAATCAGTTTACATTAAAAGCTTATAAAGGAATTTACTTAATCTCGACGATAAGATGGACGATGGATATTTCGTCCATCTTTTCTATACCAGCTCTGGCACGTCACACTTTTTGATCCGTTGACCCAAAATTGATCAAACCTCTGATCCGGTGGCCCAGTTGACTGGACCAGGTGAATTTTTAAAAGGCTTGGTAGCCGAGTCGGTTTGTGCAGAGATTAGAAAGTTAACTAGATATGGCATCTTACCTCTTCCAATTTTACGCGGAGCCTTAGCGGTAGTTGCGGCTACTCATACCTCTTATAATTGTTTGCCTTCGAAGCAGCATAAAGGCAAAGCATTATCAGAGCTATTAGTTGCCGCAACTACCGCCAGGTCCCTGTGTATCCCCTGGAAGAGGTAAGATGCGATATCTCAGTAAAGTATACTGAATGGTTCCTACTGAATAGTTCCGTTGCCTAGCGACCAACCACGAGCAGCCATATTGGTGGAGGCTACCAAGAAGAAACGATATTTGGTTAAAAGATGCTGTCTTTTAATCTTTGGAGGTAACTAACCGGCGTTATACAATTGCTTTTGACGCGTTACGTCTGCCGATCATGGGACACCAGTGTACATGATCACGTTTGTAAATAATCTAGCTCGAGTATGTGTTTAATTGGAGAGTAGCCTAGGTGTGCTAATAACTCCCTCCTTATTGGCAAAACTACGGTAATTTTATTATAGAGCAGTGACATTTGCCGCCATATTGGCACCAGTATGGGTTTTGGAGGGCATAACTACAAGGTGCACTACATAAAAATGAAGGGGAAAAACAACGGAAGAGCGGATTTCTTAGGCTTAAAATAACGTTGTTTTCTCCAACAGCAAAAATCGCGCGTTTTAGGGCTAAGAAATCACTCTTAACATCATCGGCTTCAGTATGACGCCCTTCTGTTTCTCTCTGCAGTGCCCCTTGCAGCTAACCCATTAAGGCTCCAGCATAGAGTTATATTATACAATAATACTACGTCGTGTCACTGCTCGATTCAGTCGTTTTGTGTCGTACTGTACACGTCAGTAAATCCACCCAGACACTGGCCAAGCCACAACTGCTAAATTTCTAATTCCTTACGCTGCGAAACATACATTAAGTTGTATTTCGGAAAAGAAAAAAAATACATTTGCTGAAATTGCAGTAGCTACCAATAAATCCCCAAAATCGCGTACTGTAGACCTAAGAAATAGCCTTAAACGGTGATTTCCCGTTCCGCAGAATCAAACTATCCTTCAAAAAATTAACATTGGAGAAGTTAAAAATGCATTCTTAATTGGAAGGAATTTCTGGCTAGTTACGGTTTCCGATATTATATCTTTAGCCGCAGCGAACGCGGTAGCGTGAGCAAGACACTTAATTAAAAAATAAATTATTCTGCGAAATCCACTTAAGTGTGAGTGTTAGAGGGCAAATATCAGTGCAAACTTCTAAGGTAAGGGTAAACAATTTTAGTACAGCCACAAAAGCAAATGTGAGTGTCCTAACATCTGAGGGTATTTCTATAGACGCGTTTTGACCCTTACACTCACATTTAGCCCCACTCACATTTCGAGTGGATTTCTAGAATACGCCTTAGAAAAACTTCTGAAATTGTTGCAAAAAAAAAGGCCGCATGGTAATTTTTCTGCGTTTTCATGGATTTTTTTCGTAATTTAACCGTTTTTTTTTTTTTGTAAAAGTTGTTGTAAAAGTTTGTACCTATAATAAGGTTTAACTTAACGACTGGCCCTCTGATTTATTAGGCCTAAAATAAAAATAGGGAACCGTACGTTGTTAAATGTGGAAGAAAAATTCCCCAAAACATATGACCTCGGACCTCTGCGCATCAGCAGAAAGGAATGATTCCTCTCCGACGATTTTGATCTGGTGAACACCCATCTTTAAACACGGTGTTTAAAATCACATGGAATTTGTTTTTTAAGGTTGGCTTACGTCGTAGTTCTCACACATCTTCCCTTTATTTTACGCGCCGATAATGATGATGAATACGTTTCGATTTAATAGCAACAAGATCGACGAACTCCGTTTCGTGAGAGTTAAGAATCCTCCTCAGACGGAATGCAATGTTGTGAGTTGACCAGGTGGAACATCTCTTCCGCATGCTGCACTTCAATCAGCATCCGGGCCAATGTAAACATACACTTGAAGATGAAATCATTTTTTTGTATTCGTATTGTTGAGTAATTTGGCCTACAATCCCTATTTTCGAACTTAGGGAGTGGTTAAATTAGTAATCGGCAGCTAGAGTTTGTCACTGCCACTCTGTGTAAGGTTCTGAAATTTTAATTTGTGAAGGAATTGTTACCATTATTTTGCAGGTATAGAAAACTTGTGAGGCGTCCCCGAACAACGCTAGCCCAGTGGTCAGAGTGGTCGGATACTAGCCAAGTGGACGCTAGATCAGATCCCACGACTTACAACCCAACTTGGAAAAAAAAAATTTTTAATGTGTAAGGATGCGTTTATGCACTGCTCACCTTTGCATAAAAGCTAGAAATTACCTGAAATTCTAACATGGCGGCGATTTTAGCTCTGCCAGCTCGCAAAGAAATGAGTCAATAATTGAGTTTAGAAGCGATTGGGAAAATTGTTTCGTCAGAAGGAATTCTCTAGCTTAGTGTCACGAATTATAAGACTGCAAGCATTTACTCAAACGATGTCGGATTTAGCTAATCCAGGTAACGTCGTTACGACTCCTTTGCCATCGCCATTAAATTCCAGCTGCGAGAATGCAAAGGAGAGTCGTTGCGTAATCGCGCCCTAAAAGGTGTTGACGATGCGATATCACCCTCAACTGTTGAGACATTATTTACAAATTAATTCTTTTTTCAGAGGCGATTTTTTTAACGAATACAAAATACATTCAAACAACCTGTTTTGAGGTTTGGATGTCTTGCTGTTCTTCCCCTTAGCCATACTTTCACTACTACACAAACAATCGTTATAGAACAAACGCTAGTGCAAGACCATTTAAAAGAAAAGAAAATTCACCTGTCAACGCACATTATTCTTTACCACACACTAACCATTGCTGCAGTAGTCTACCTGATTGTTACGACGGTCATTGGCTTACGTATATTTCAACTGTAACACTGTTCTTTTCGTTCTTAAAGGGCAATTACATCCATTTTGACATGCACGCTTTACTTTTGGATCACTTACACAATAACTAAATAAGAATACGTTACGTACGTCCGATACAACAATTTAATTATTGCATCACCAAAACACGACACGGAGACCGCCATTAATTTCTGCGCGTTCCAGCAAAACAATGGCGGTCTCCAT
>JAHWFP010160792.1:0-30539 GCA_023313725.1 Lithobius niger | reverse complement strand
TTATGCCAAACACGTTTAACGCAATTTAAGAAACCGGAGTTACTCTAATTCCGGCTCCCACACGTGGGTCAGTATTTAACAAAATCCCGGAATTAACGTGACTCCGTGTCGATACAAGTCTGCGCCCCCGAAAACAACGTGAAAGTAAGTACAGAATGATGAAAAACAACCTTTAAGTCAGGAATTAAAACATAACTATCTCAGATGTATAGAAATCGACTGACTAATTTAATTCAAGTCAGTTAAAGACTGTTACTACAGATCCCAATTTGCTCAAGCAAGGGGGTTCCTAAAAAAAAACAATGGATGTCATTAATCAAATAACTGGCAGAAAGCAGCCGCACCATCAGCCATAAATGCTTAAAAAAGATGACGAGTCAGTGAGTGAACTTTCAAGACTCCCCCGAAGCTTTTGCCGACTTATTCAATAATTTTTTCATGTCAGTGAGCGAAACGATGGTTGCAGAAAATTCCGATTCAAATTCTGAAGTTCCTGAAGATGCTTACGAAACGTTCTTTTCTATACTTGAATCTTTTTTTTCTAACCATGAGTATATAAGAAATGAAAAACATTATTAATAACCTCCCTACAAACAAGGCCCCAGGGCACGACCACATCGCAACCAAGTTGTTGAAATCTGTTTCACAAATTCTTGCACCAATTTTAGTTGAGTTGACCAACAATTCCTAATAAATGGCATCTTCCCCCTCCGTCTTGAAACAGGCTCCTGTTATTCCAATTTTTAAATCTGGTGTACACGAACTGATCAGCTACAGGCCAATATCCCTTTTCTAAAGTGATCGAGCTTCACAAACAATAATTGTGGGCATCTAACCAAGATCCAGTTTGTATTACAGAGTGGCCTCAGTACTCAAGATACATTACTGAAGTTTACAGATATGTTCACTAGCTCTTTGAACGAAAGAAAATGTCCAGTAGCTCTTTTTCTGGACTTACAAAAGCCTTTGATACGGTACATCATAAAACTCTTCTTAAAAAAACTGGATGCAAATGGTATGAATACCAGGTGTACCGCTTCAGTGGTGTAAGAGCTCTTTGAATGGGAAAAAAACCCAACTCAAAACAATTAGACATGGAGTTCCCCAGGGCTCAATATTGGGCCCCTATTTATTCCTACTATGCATTAATGATTTCTGTAATATCGTTTTTAATGGTTTACTTTTGCGTTTGATGACGATACTGCTTTACTTTATATACGGTAAGTGACTCAGTAGAGACAGCCTTGCAAAAACTAAATTGTGATCCGAGTATCATAGGAACTGGTCTTATCGTAATAGGATGGTCTTAAGTGTTAAAAAAAACAACTTCCTTGTCGTTTTCTCTTTTTAGAAAAATGTAATACTGACGATATGAGTATTGTGTACCATTTTAAATCGTGTGAGCAAACGAAAGACTGCAGAACCCCCAAAATCAACAGGGCCTCCGAAGTTAAGTACCTTGGCCTAGTATAGAGCAGTGACACGACGTAGTATTAGTGTATATAAATCTATGCTGGAGCCTTAATGCGTTAGCTGCAAGGGGCACTGCAGAGAGAAACAGATGGGCATCATACTGAAGCCGATGCTGAGAAGAGTGATTTCTTAGACCTAAAACGCGCGATTTTTGTTGTTGGAGAAAACAACGTTATTTTAAGCCTAAGAAATCCGTTATTTTCCCTCCATTTTTATGTAGTGCACCTAGTAGTTATGCCCTCCAAAACCCATACTGGTGCCAATATGGCGGCAAATGTCACTGCTCTATAGTCTTTGACCAGCACTTAAGGTCGACACAACATGTTGACCACCTCGTAAAGAAATTAAGAAGGGTCTTGCACCTATGTTCTTATTTACGTAAAATTACTATACGCAAAACCATGGTCGACATATACAATGCTTTAGTGAACAGTGTACTGCAGTATGACATCTCATGCTGGGAAGGCATGAGTTTCACGAATTTACAACCTTTGCTCAAAATGCAACAAATGCAACCATATCAAACAAGCCACGTACGTGCCTTTTTAATTTTGCGTAAAAATTTAGTCCGTCCTCGTACAATTAACGATGTTAACGGCCCCTGGGTGGCGCCACGATAGCATATAAAGAACTACTGTGGCGCCATCTAGCGGCAGTAATATCGTCAATTTTTACAACATGTTACCAGGAGCACGAGGACGTACCAAGTTTTCACTGAATAATTAAGGAGGCACGCGGCTTGTTCATTGCGTTAAAGGGACACCCGGCCTGCCTTATAACATTCCCCGTGCCAAATTACAGCTACGCGTAGATCATCATCCGAGCAATTACAGTGCCAAGGTCGGCTGGGGTGGTAGCTGCGTTCCTCGCATAGATGCTGTCTCGGTTGGCTTTGTAAATAGTACACGAGACAGAATCAAGTCAACGATTGTGTCGTCACAAACCGGAATGATTCTCGTATTTTAAAATCACAATTTATAATTTTCTAGGTTAGTGTCTTATAATTTTGCTTCGGCGATCTATTGGAATAATTAATTTTAATTTTTACCGCATTAGTCTATTAGATTTTAGATCTCATGGTAATTATTAGAAAATTAGTAGATGTATACACAGAGATGAAACGTCATGATTATTGTACGCGCGCAATGCATCATTTAGTGACGGATCGTTAGTAAATAAAGTTCCATTATATTCAACAGAAAATCTCCTAGACGCTACATTTTAAAACGGATATTTAGCAAGGGAACGACTAACGGTAAGGAAATAGACCTTTGGGACCGTACTTGATGTGAAGGATCGAGAAAAATGGCGCTGGGAAGTAAATCCCTTTAACAGAAATTTATCTGTGCATTCCTTTGTTTTCTGCAAGCAAGTGCCAGACAGAACTCTATGGCGCAAGATGCTACAAAATTTCATTTGGTGACAACCCGTTTTTAACTTCGTAAATGAAAAGGGCATTCCTCCAAGCGCCATTTTTGTCGATCTTACACATCAAAGTCGGCCCCAAAGTTTTATTTAGTTACCGTTAGTCAATCCCTAGCTGAAAAACCGTTTTAAAATGTGGCGTCTACGAGGTTTTCTGTTGAATATTGAGGAATTTTATGTACAGCGGGACGCACGTATATGATGCTTTGCGTGCTTACAATAATCATGATATTTCATCACTGTGTGTGCACGTACTAATTTTCTAATAATTACCATGAGGTCAAAAATTTAAGAAACTAATGCGGTAAAAATTAAAATTAATTATTCCAATAGATCGCCTTAGCAAAATTATAAGACACTAGCCTGGAAAATCATAAATTGTGATGTAAAAATACGAGAATCATTCCGGTTTGTGACGACACAATCTTTAACTTGATGCTGTTTCGTGTTCTATTCCCAAAGCCAACCGAGACAGCAGCTCGTTCCTTGTTGCTGGTAAATACGCGGATAGCGACCTGCGCGTGGCTGTTATAAGGCAGGCCGGGTGTCCCTCTAAGAAAATTTAACAAAGCGTATCTGAGATTTTGACTCAAAATTTTCAAAATTATTCATACACAAGGAGCTACGACTTCGACTATGCTTGTGAAAAATTGAAGTTACAATTACGATTTTACAATAAAAATGTTACAGTTCACATTATACCATGACATTTGAAATGTACAATCATGTTTGAAACACGCGCAGAGCCAGCCAACCAATACGTTATCTCATCAATGTAATTGAACAGGCGCACAGCCAACCCGACGAATCTGTGGTGTAGAGAGTGGGTTGCTGCCCTCCCCGCAAGCTTGGGGGGAGGAGGAGGCTTACAGTACGACGGGAGCAGGCTTTCTGAAAAACTAATAAATTAATTTGATCTGGTAAGGACGTACCAGCAGTAATCAGAGCCTTACATAAACACGATCAGCTGAGCACGGCGCAATGATAACCTTGTATTTGCTTAAGTGAAATCAAGCTCCCAAAAATGTAAGGTATGAAAAATGTAAAGTGTGCTTTTGGAGTCATGGAAGTGAGTTTTACAGCGTAAAATGCAATAAAAAGGGTTCTTTCTGGGATTAACTGCTTTGAAGTTGAACGATAGTAATAAATACCTTTCGGGGAGGAAATGTGGGACCCCAATTGTGTGGGATCCCAAGACCCTAGTTACGCCACTGTGACGTACACATGGCGCATAGCGTTTTATTATAATAATATTAATAGTGAATGACAACAATAGACTTCGGTTAACGATTTCAATTAGCCCACTACACCGACCATATTACTCGCTAAAAAAATGTAACTCGCTTTACCTACATCATCAAAAACGCACGGTGTGCGTGCGTGTTTGTTCCCCTAGTCCTCCGGGTCTAAGAAGACACCTACAAAGATCAAATATCGACCCTCAAATACGCGAAAAACAGCTCTAAAAACTGATCATCACGTCGAAGTTTGATCAGGCAAACTTATCAATCAGAAACTTTGTGCATTTATGCATCATGTATCAGCAATACTACACATAAGATCTCAAAACGGTTATAGGAAAAAAAATCACAGAAAATAAGTCACAGGAAAAAGGCATAAACAAACTGTTTTAAAATTGTGTTATTTTGACGCTGAAGCACGCCATCATAGGACAATTTATTTGAACACACAACGCGTTCACAAGATGGAAAATACCGATTCTATACATTAATCGTTTTTGTTCGTATGATCGAATCGAACGCATAAACCAGAATGAACCAGACATCGATCGCACATCTGGCAGTGCAGTGGTAGCCTGTCTCTAGCAGTACAGTCAGAACTTATTCATTTTTTTGTTTAGAGGGTACGCCCCTTTAATTTAATTTAGTAAAAGAAGCCTGGTTTTAAGAGCTGCTAAACAGTGATACCGTCCTGGCCAAAGCATATCGGTCAAGTTTTTACCATTTTTTTCCCCTCCCCGTTTAAGAAAAAAAAAACAAAAGCAAAAAAACAACAGCGGAAAAAGTGATGCAAGTTTACGATTTCGTCAGTGTTTTTCCTGACAAACATAATTCGGGTCACTAGAAAATGTGTATTTGCTTCCCACTCGCTGTAATTTGTTCCCGCTCGAGTGCCTTCTGACAGCCAGCCAGACACTATACCCAACTTAGCAGAGGCTGCTCGTCGCCATGCACTGTTTCCAAGGCGACCGTGACCTGAAGGGTCGGGGGAAGGGTTGGGGGGAGGTGGGAGGAAGTTGTGGGAGTCAAGGGTAGCATCTTTCGCTCGAGGACAGGTCCTCGAGGTAGGTCAAGCCCGCGTTCACTTGTGTCACGTATTTTGTCTTTCGATGTGACACCAGGACCCGCTGCATCTCTAAACACACGTCGAAACAAAAACTTAAAATAAAATAAAGATGGAATTTAGCCAGCTACTGAAGAATGGGAGGGAGGGGGTTGTTCTGAGTGAGGATGGTGATGCAGTACAGGCCATCGAAAGTTGAAATGTTTCCCCATAGATAGTTTCCCCAGGGGAACTGGATACCTCTCTATTAAGCCTACACGGGGCACTGGCGGTAGTCGCGTCTATTAATGCTTTGCGTCAAAATCAGCACGGAGGTAAAGCAATATGAGAGGCACTTCTAGTAGCTGCAACCAAGGACGGATTATTTTATAAGTAGGCCCGAAAGCGGCAATTTTCGAGGGCCTCATGACAGCTTAAAAACAAATGTACGTGAAAAAAACTGGTTTGAGTTTTGCGGGCACTCCACCTATCGTGAAAATTTGTTAACTAAATGCTGGCACCATCCATTATTAGAATTAAGCTAACCGAGTCTAAAAACGATACGAAATACCGCATCCGTCTGTTTATTTTACGAGGGCGAATTGAATTAAGGCAACACACGACAGGGGTGCAGGCAGGATTTTCTGAAAGGAGCTTCTACCAAATAATTTGTACCCCCTCTACTTACAGCCAGGACGGGGGGGGGGGCGCTCCCCCCCCCCCCGGGGGGGGGGGGGGGGGGAAGCTATTTTAGCCTATCTTGGAACCATTTCTGGCCTCTGGTGGGTACTCTCTGCACTAGACAATTCAAATAAACAAATATAAAAATTAGCGTCCTAAAAAAACCCATGGGGTTTTCTGTGCAATTCGGGCTCTCCCCCCCCCCCCCGGTTTCCAAACCCAACCCCAGGATGCGCCACTGCGCGATTCCGTATAAACAATTTGGATAAATAGGGGGAAAAAAAACAGAAAGAGGCTTTAAAAAGCTCGAAATAGGCGTTTACATCGGAATTAAAATAAAAAGCACTAAAAAAGCACACAAAAAAAGCGCATTTGGGAACCATGGTGGCTTCCTTTACCCGATTGCAGAAGATGTCGCTCGCAAGCTATTTGCCAGGTGGCATTGCTGTTACTGGTGATGCTACCTTGCTCGCTTACGGTAATAATAATCCACCCACAACCGAAACTGGTATAAGAGAAACCGCCAAGTTTCTAAAAAGGGTCGGTCTTTGAAAGTAGTGACATCATTCAGCCAGGGAAAGGCCGCCACGGTTAATCCTATTAGCCTGGTTAATCGCACTAACTCGGAATTTAAATGAAACTAGAACACTGCTAGCCAATCTACAAGTTTTCATTAAACGTCCATAGTATTATTGTAACGATTAACCTTGGCGGCCTTTTCATGGTTGAATGATATCCATACCTTCAAATGCCGACCCTTTTTGGAAACTTGGCGGCTTCTTTTATATCAGTTTCGGTTTTGGGTGGCTATATCAATTTCATAAGACTGTGAACGTATAAAACGTCACACCGTCTATCTTCATCACGGCCTTTTTTTCTGGAGTAATTTTAGGTTTATACTTTTTTTTATTGATAATATTCAAATATGTCATTGGCCAACTAGATGTTACGTCGGCCACATTGATACGGTTTGGTTTATTTTATGTCCATGGTTCACATGCCTAAGTTTCTTTAATGTCATCTTTGCGCACACTGGCTAACAAACGCTGATTTTCGTTCGCTTCGCTCACTCAATCAGCGCACCCCCCACCTTCTATTGTTTTGTTTATCCCTGAATCTTCCCTTAGATTTTCCACAATTTACAAAAATTTCGGCCGCGGTGGAATTTATCCTCAACATGATTAGACATGATTTTAAGTTAATAGACACATGTAACTTTGGGCTGTTACATGTGTGTCTGCCTTTTTCCGTATGAAATTTATGACTATAAGCCGTTACATCAGCCAAAATGAGAATTTATCATTGATGAACGGCAAAAACAGCGTCAAAAGGTTAAAATTATTATTATTTCCTATAAACTGTATAAATGCTATGTGCCACGGCTTTTAATTATAGCCTATATTCTCCTGTCTATTTAGGACGTGTTTTTGAAAAAAAAAATCATTATTGTAACCCGCAAGTACGGGCAAATCACCGGAAGTAGAATCACTACAACTGGCTGGAGACGCGCGTGAACAACTAATTTTGCCTCAGGTAACAAGGATGTCACTGAACTGTCGTTTCTTCGGTCCCCCCCCCCCCCCCCCCCACTCTGCCCAGGGAGGTCGCGCCTGAGGGGGAGGGGGAGCGCGAACTGGGGTAGTCAACCATTCGATTTCCAATCACAAACTCTTGTTGTCTTTCTTGTTCCCCGGAATACCTCCGGGGAACACTTTCATCCAGAGCCCGGGGCCTTATTAGTTAGCACCTTTTAGAAACACGCCTCTCAAAAAGGGGTGCAAGAGAGGAAGGGGCTAACAGCATCATAAATTTGTCAGTTTTAAAGGAAAAAAACTTCAGAACAGAGTTCCGACGGGGCCTTGGAAAGCTGGAAAAGTGTGGAATATCATTAGGCCCTTTTCCAGGCTTTGAAAACTGTGGAATTCTCACCAAATTTCCAATACAACGTTGGAAAGCATGGCATTTATTCTTACGGTAATTTTCAAGCTTTAGAACTTGTGCAATTCAATTCAAGTTTTTTTTTATCAGAACATTTTTTTTTCATAAACCTGTGTGTTGCTAAGGTTTAAAAGGTACATGCATCCATGTTGGCTTTCCTGTACAACTCAGTATTGCTACATTAGTAAGGGGCGTCGGACGAACGTCTAACTGGAAAATCGTCTAATGGGATAATTGTCTAAAATCTGCATAAATAAAAAATCTGGAAAAGCATCTAAACGGAATATCGTATAATACATAATACGACGTCTAACTGGATTAACGTCGAACTGCGGTTTCTGATGTTATATGTATAGCCGCAGCGAGCGCGGCAGCGCGAGTGAGGCAGGGATATTAGGCGATTTTCCATTATACGAATTTCCAGTTAGACGCTTTTCCATTATAAGAATTTCCTGTTAGATGATATTCCGTTATACTGTTTTCCGTTATACGTTCTTCCAATTATGCGATTTTCCAGTTAGACGATTATCCCTCGCCCCCTAGTAATTCAGCCTTATGCAAATGTTGCCAACACAGTCATTTTCTTGTTTTATCATTTGTGCGAGTCGGTTTTGCGACATTAACTCTAACCTGTGTCAATGTTGCAAACGCTATTCTCAAAGGGTCGCACAACACACCGGAAGGATTTATGTGCCTTTAAACCCAATTTTTCCCTTCCATGTCTCACAACGTTTGTTCCAATAATGTGCTGTATTTAATTCAACCCCCCCCCCCCCAAAAAAAAAAATGAAATCTAGCACCAAAACCAATTTAGCACCACAATTGGAGTAGGATACTGGGTATGAAAACTGGGATTGGAAATAGATTTTTAGGGCCTGGAAAAGGCTGGAAACGGCGTGGAATTTGGTTTAGACGAGGTTGTATGAACACTGTCAGAAGCATAACGAAGCAGATAGTTTGCATTAAAGATGGTCTTGTGAGGAAACAAGATACACTAATCTGAGAAAGAAAAGAAAGCTAACTGCCCCTACAGAAACTCGAACCCAGGACTTCTTGCGTGCTAGGCCGAGCACACTAACCGCTGCCTTACCGGGGTGTACTCTGGCTACAGGCTCCGCCAAGCTTAGTAGCTGTTCAACCTTTCTCAGTGGTGACCTAAAGGTCGCAAACATATACAACGACAAAGGTTTAATATCCCTTGTATATACGTCAACATACAGGGTGGTGCACAAAAAATTGACGACCAAAAATTGTTTTAAGTTCACATTTCCGCATTGCCTGGCTTGCGCAGACTGCCATATGGAAGACGCCTGCAGATCCATAAAATTGACCCACTCGAACTACGGAGAATCAAAATTGATCTTATTCTTACCTACCAAATTATTCATGGGGTAGTTGGGGACGGGGTGGATGTGCCTCATTTTTACCTGTCGGAGTTAAATCGGACTAGAGGTAATTCCCTGAAACTTAAGGTGCAAACATCACATTTAGATTGTAGACGTAATTTTTTCGCGTTGCGTGTGGTTAGGATTTGGAATTCTTTACCAGACGAAATTGTCACCACGCGGACAGTTCATACATTTCGGAGTCGCCTCAGCTCATTTAATCTAGAGATTTTTATGCGTCGGTCTTATCCTGCGAGTTAAACATGTAATCTTGTAGATGATTCCGCTTTTCGTAAGTCTGCTCTCACCCCATGAAACCTTGGCTGCCTGTTAGTGACGCTTGGTCCTTGCCTGATCCGTTGCTATTGCAACAAAGTATTTTTATTTATTTATTTATTCATTTTTAGCTGGTGACAATTCCCATTTTGGGGATGCTTTGTTTTTTAGTACTTATCATAGCCATACTTTGTATTATAAAACGTTGCTTTTTAACGGTCTCGTTTGTTCATCTGGATTTTATTTTTTCACTTGGGCCGATCCTACACCTCCCGTGTCCAACACGTTTGGCGATGCCATCGGGGGCCATAGAGTCCCTGGCAGGTCTAACCTTGGTGGTAATGCATTCGTGTCCCAATACCTATTCCCCTCACCTTCCCTTGGCCAATCTGTATCATTATTTGTGATTGTCTTCTGTTTTTTAATTGAGGCTGGCTGTTAGCGATCTTAAGGTCCTTGCCAGACCTGTTGCTATCGTGACAAAATTGTTATTATTATTATTATTTTCTAGTTAGCACCCCTCAGGACCAGGAGAGGACAGAAATCGTCCCATTTCATTAGATTTGATTTTTGTCTTATTCTGGTTTTGAGGGGTGCTAACTAGAAAAGTTGGATTAATGTTGGGTCGTCAGTTTTTTGTGGACCAGCCTGTATAAAAGATTCGCATATTTCTTGTGAACCTTGTATTATGGTGGTGACGTTTAGGTCACCACTGAAAATGTTTAAGTTACAAAACTTGGCTGGAACCTCTGTAGCCAGCAACCGTCAGGGATGCTGCTTACAATTCAGGACCTTGGGATTCACTTGTCCTTGAAGTGGCACTATCACCGATTGAAAAGCAAACGAAAATACCATGGCGCCATCTAGCGGCAGTAATATTGTTAACCGTTAACAGTTGCTCCCAGGTGCACGAAGACGTAGCAAAATATTCACCGAATAATTAAAGAGGTCGTGGCTTGTTTGTTTCGTTAAAAGAAATAGCGTTGTGCATTCCTTCACTTGGTACAAGCAAGTGCTAGATAGTGCTAACTGGATAGCGCTAGATGTTGCCACAT
Organism: Lithobius niger; assembly: GCA_023313725.1. Classification (NCBI taxonomy): domain Eukaryota; kingdom Metazoa; phylum Arthropoda; class Chilopoda; order Lithobiomorpha; family Lithobiidae; genus Lithobius; species Lithobius niger. Next base: position 20,023 of record JAHWFP010160792.1, on the reverse strand, counting down.
TCTGCCTACTTTCAATCGGTGGCAATTGGGGAGGCTATTGTGCTGATAATCGGGATCTTGTCCTTAAAATTGGGCCTTCGTAGTGCTAAGTAGATCTGGTCCTCATCAAAGCCTTTGGACACTCCAAGTCGACGAGGACAACACTAATGAAAGAAAACTGACTTGCCTGCTTCTGCACTGATTTCTCGAGGGAAATCCTATACTTTTTTTCCGGTGTCAGCGCCAAAACAATCAATTGAACTGTAACATCTGTTTTGTCACCAAACAGAGGTCAGTGCTCCTTACCAGACAATTCTACAACTGAGTTGAGGATATTTGGCCAGGCAACGATGACCAAAAAAAAAAAAAGGTAATATTCAACAAAAGTTTCGAATAAGCTGGATTTTGGCACATAGCTTGCAATAATCGTCCTGTTGAACATACTCAAAAGTCCTGATCGATCGGAGGTGAGCGTTGGCCGCCATTTTGGAATATGGCGGCCTAAAAACGGTTTTTTAGCTGTATCGCCTTAACCGTAATCAAATCAAAAGCGTAATGTGAAGCAAAATCGTTAGCACACAATTCTGAACAAGAAAGGTGATACGCATCTTTTAGATAAAAGCAACCATTGAATCCCAAAATCGTTTACCCCCCCCCCCCCCTCCCCCAATTTGTATTCACATCATGCTTTTGATTTGTTTACAGTTAAGGAGCTGCAGCGCCATTTTCCTATATGGCGGCCAACGCTCACCTCCGATCAATTAAGACTTTTAGTATGTTCAACAGGACGACAATTGCAAGACCTGTGCCAAAATTCAGCTTATTCGGAATTTTTGTTGAAACCAAGTCCTTCGTTGCTTAGCATATATACACTCTCGCTAGTTTTGTTTATCGCACGCAGGAATAGCATTTTCCAACACTTACACAGATTTGAGTGAATATACCAAAACCGTCTTATACGGCGGGGAAGGATGGTGGGGGGTGGGGAGAGATATATCACTATTGTTGCGCTTGTGATATGTGCGATTAATATTAGTACAGTGAAAGCTGGGGAGACTATAGCAAGACTTTGTCCGTCCGTCCAAAGCCTTTTTCACTGATACTCAAGTGGACTTTAAAAAAAAAAAACGACAATTTAAAACGTCGTTATTTCCTTATGCTAAAAGGCTTTCCCGACGTAACTCAGTAAAATAATAACATTTGTTCATCGCATTTAACCACTACAGGAAGACACGCAGCCGTAATATGAATAAAGATTCGGTAACGACCCATATTGGCATCTCGACACCATGTTGCATGAATGGAATAGGTGTACTCTCGATCCCAATTCCCTGTTAGCTGCTACTTTCGAAATTAAAACGGGAGGTAAAAATTAGGCCTAAAAGCTGCTAATTACGCCTTACATCCAAAGTAGGCCTAAAACAACATTTTAAACCGGGAATTGTGTTGGTTACTACTTTTAGAAAGTATCATAGAGATGGCTGTTGCAGAGTGCGATAGAGGTGTCAACATTTTCGAAAATGAAGAAAGTGTACAGAAGACAGGCTGCGACCCGGTAGTCGCTTAGCCGCTTGTTTATATTTGAGAATTAAATTCCGCGAAACCCCCTGCCCATTTCCATTGATTTATTTACTAATTTAAATCAAAAATTAAATTAAATTAAAAAATACAGATGCAAACCTATTTACGTTGCCTTTTGGACTTGTATGTCAGACTGCCTAAGAGGGGAATCGAACCCAGGACCATTACAACCAAAGGCCAAGGTCCTACCGCTGAGCCAGACTGACACGGCCCAGCTGAACGTGCTTTTGAATTGAATCGGACAGCTGGTTCGAAAGTTATCGTGCATACAGATTGACAGACACAACAGCGTAGGCTGAGAAGCCCTTTTCTCCGTTTCCCATCCCACGTCCCAAAAACAGAAATAACGGATGCGTTTGTCATATTTCCATAAGTTTGTTAGTTGCAAAACCAAGTCACACGGGTAATAATAATATTAGTCCCGTCAACACTACATAAGATGGACACCCCGATTGAATAATAATCTTGCTGTTTTACTGTGGCACCATCGAAAAGTTCATTACATCACTCGACTTTTACAGCCTCTCGAGGTTGTACCAGGGTTTCTTATTTCAATTTACGTAGGTTTGACTCAAGTTTTCTTTCATCGAAGACATTTCTTGGTATATTTTTTTTTGTTTACTGCACGATTACCAATAAGACGGACAGTAGTGGTGCTACGGTAGAAATGTCTAGCATGTTTAGAAACGGTAAGAAAAATGACACTGGTATATTAGGCGGCTAAAATTAATTAAGTGGTTCTCAGGAATGATACTAAAAAAAATTGATGCAAGCAGGCGGTGTTTTTTTTTTAAATTTTATTCATGATTTTTCAGATGCGGGCGATGCCTTTTTTCTTTTACCAAACAAAACGAAATCAGTAGCGTACATTTTGTTGTGGCGTACAATATCCATGTTTTAATGCACGGTGGTGACGTCACGCCAACACATCCCAATGCTAAAAGTGTAGCCGATATATACGGTTAATCTGAAAACCCACACACGTGACCGTGGGTTAATTTTGATAACCCACACTTTTTTGATAACCTAACACTTTTTCCACGCTCTACACAACCCCCGCTCCAGCCGGGGTGACATGTGACATATAATGACCGACTTTGCAAAACTACCGTACACAACATAAATTCAACAAGCAAACCCCATTCCAACCAACAAAAATAGGCATATTTGCAACCTGCGATATTTATCGGACTAACACGAAAAAAAAAAAAAAACCTCGAGTAGACTACTAAATGCTACGCCCCCACCAATGGAGCAATGGTCCGACCCGGACCCGGCAATCTTTCGTTCCGACGGTACGAAAACTACGCTACTGACACTTCCTAAACACACCTACAAACCTACGAGACTCAAGCGAATAGCGCATTTTATACGCTATATCTTATTTAAACTAATGAAGTAGAAAAAATACGGTTTAACCTTAAACACAAACGTGTTTGTCCTTGCGTACGTCCTCACGTACGTGAGACTTTCGCAGACAGGAAGTTTAAACCGGAAGTTTGAGCTCATGAATTTACGGCATGATTCACAAATAAAATTTTCAAATAATTTTTTTTTAATCTTAAATAACTAGATATGTTGGCTCGACGTCGCACCTTAGCATTAAAACACATATCCGTGAGGTCAGGCCGATTTACCGCAGATATTCGCTCGTCTGCGAGAAACGGCTAGTCCAATACTCTCGGGGGTGGAGGGAAATCAAGCACTCGCGCTTTCAGTGCTCGTGCGATTTCCCTCCACCCCCTCGAGTATTGGACTAGCCGTTTCTCGCAGACGAGCGAATATCCACGGTAAAACGGCCAGACCTCACGGATATCTCTTACTTAATGCCAGGATCAGCATGCAAAACTTGCACATTTGATGAAAGTCATTCTTTCGATCCACGTTTTTAGTTGTCACATGCCTCTGAACGATCCTTATACCACGCGCAATGGCTGTTTGGTGTGACGTGCACATCACGTGTCTGGGCTAGTCCAATCAGACGGCCAAACAGCCGTTGTTCTCGTTCGTCATTGGCTAACTCATGGTGACGTCACAGCAAACAGCCGTTGCGCATGGTATAGATTCGTTTCTAGGCGATCATGTGAATGGAACAAAGAGCTGACGTTTGATGAAAGTGTTGATGCGTGGTTCGTACTTTAAAAAAAAAATCATAAAAAACTTTTCATGCGGTAAGAAAAAACCCATGCGTGCGCTCCTGAGAACCACTTAATTAATTTTTAGTGGCCTTAACGCAATTTTCTCACAATTTCAAATACAAAAAGAATAATTAAAAATCAACACATGCAGCATTTTAAGCCATAAAGGAAAAAGGAAAACAAGCCAAACAACGAAAATCATACACTAGAAATAATGTAGTAAGTTTCTAATTTCGTCGGAGTGGCATGACCCGGATTCGAAATAGCAAACCAATCCGTCCCCAAATCACTGATATCACGCCTTTAACGCCAGTGGAGAAGTGGTCATTTTGATAAAGGCGCTATGTGTCAAGTGATCTGGAGAAGAATTGCGGTGTCGGTTCAGGTCACGCTATTATAGCACGCTACTATTGCATAAAGGTGGCTTACTGTGCTACATTATGACATTATATGGTTTTGATTATGATCATATAATGTTTGGTTATGACATATGATTTTTGCTGTTTGGATTGTTTCCTCTATCCTTTATATAATTTACAGCATTTGTACATATTTATTAACATTTATACCATATTAAAGAGACATACCTTCCCACTACATTCGAGCATCCTGCGCGAAATAGCTTTTGCGACATTTACATAGGTTAGAGTGAATGAAGCAAAACCGTTTCTCACGAGGGGAAAATAGGATAATGGATATGCCTTCGCAACATTTACAAGCATCTGAAGTAAAGCTGTGCAGTAAAGTCAACCAGGAGGAATGTACCTTTGAGAAGAATTCAACATTCCATTTTTTTTTTGGCACCATTTTTTTGTTTTCAGGCGTAGAATTTTTTAATTTATTATCCAAACGGACAAATATTCAATTTCAAAAGTAAAAAAAAAATCAACATCTGAAAAATTTAAGTTGTTAAATGGCCGCTAGGTGCAGACAGTTGCTTGACAACGACATCTAGTGACAAGAAATAGTACTAAAAGTTAAAAATGCCGAATTCTTTCATTATGTGTTATGTAAAACGCTGTATGCAACGGACTTCAATTTTTCCTTTTGTATTTAGAAGTGTTTGAAAAGGCCTATTATTTGCTTTTTAATTTTAACAAAAATTTGAAAAGGCCTAGCAGCATAATACACAAGCAAATCGTACTATTTCCAGTTTTTTAAAATATAACTTGTTTAGTAAGCTTTTGACTACGTACATAGTAAAGTACAGAAAGGTTTTACTGAAACAAACTCAAAAAGCCCCAGGCGGCGAATCACGCAATTGTAAAATGGAAGCAAATGCAGAAATGATTATTAAACTTGGTGACTACGGTAAGTAATATTTTTTTTTTTCAATTTCAAATCGTAGTAGTGTAGAAATTAGTTTTCGACCTCCTTGTCATTCTCTAAATATTGAAAAGAAAAAAATATTGAATATTTTTAGAGGTGCCCACCTGGGCCTAAAATTTAAATTCATGACAATGGGCCAAGTGGCTAAAATATGTTTAACTTGCTTAGTTTAAAACTTAAGTTTGAAAGAACTTATTACGTATCTACTCTCAAAGACCTAGTAGCCACAATACCAAAGAATTAAAAGAAAATATTTGCAAAAAACGACGTTAGCCCTATTTACCGCAAAAACAGGGAAACAACCTATTTTTCTCCAATTTTTCGGTAAGTAAAGAAAAGAGAGAAAGGGAAAAAAAAAACTTTATGAATTTTACCTGTTTTTTTGTGGTCTGAGTATTGAGTAATCAAAAAGGATAATGAGAAAACTAGCAAATGTTGTAAAATTAACCATCTACCCGCATGACTCTTAATGTAACTTAGGCCCATGTGGGTAGAGTTAAAAATACTTTTTTTTTTATTTATTGCTTTTGGGAAAATGATAAGATGACAAAACCCAAACTCTTCTCCCCTATTGCAATTTGTAATGTAAATAATATGACTAGCAGTTTCGCTGTAAGAGGAGTTATCTCGCAGTGGGATAAATACATTTTGGCGAGCGGGCAAACTTTACGCCCCCTGCTAGAAAATGTACAACCACTATATTTTTATTGTACGGTTGTTTTGCTTCTTTGCGTAATTTATGGCTCGACCAAAAAAAAAGAACTTTTGAAGAAAATAAAAATAAACAGACTTTCCAAAGAAGTGTTATACCCCTCGATTTGCTCTTAGGGGCAATGGGTGAGGGGGGGAGGGGGGCGCTTGCCGTGCTTCCCCACTCAGTATTAACGCCACCAGTTATCCGACTATGTACATGCTTTATAGGTTCGTATAGTACTAGGTTTTCCAGTGGTATTTGAGCAATGTTTTTACTAGTTTCCAGTACCCACCTGCTGGGTATTTCCAATTCCAAAATTAAAAAGTCAACCGTTTCGACAAAACCTCAAGTTTACGCTCAAATTTTCAAGTATTGAAACTTGATGAGTACGGCAAAAAAAAGTTCTGTCATGAAATCAGAATCCGGTCATGAATTTAGCAATTTTTTTCGTGACGGAATTCCATTCACTAGGCTTGGGCAACCTTGAATCACTTTAAGCGCCATTGTTCTAGGGGAATTTCCAGTATACTATTTTTGGGGAAAAAATGTTTAGTTAGTCTAGTACCGAAATTTGTTTCAAGTATTTTCCGGTTTTTCCTGTACACGAACAAATCCTGGCTTTATAGTTGCAAATTGTTGAATAGTCGACACAAAAGCTTACATATGGCAACGCGCTTCGTAAGCATGATTCATCACATATCGTAATGCTTTTGAAGTCTGTAGAACGAACGAAATTAAATGTAGTTGCCATGGGAGGTTGCATAGATGGAAGTTGAAATGTCTAGTAGCTAACGCGCCTTTATGTTGTTATTGCGTTCTGAACTCACAATTCGTGTTATTTATACAAAAGAATACAGCAACAACCTAACGATGGGTCGGGATTGTCATTTCTTTTCCATGTGGAAGTAAAAATTAGTAGTACGACTCAAACCCAGAAATCAATATACAGACGTAGTAGAAATGTTTATAAACAAAAACAATTAATACTCTACCGTGCAATCATGTTGGTACATTTACGCATAAGTCGTATTATGCCTCAATTAGTTTTTACAAAATTTCAAATCGCAATTATCAACGTCCGATTTCTATGGTATACACGAATCTTTCCCCAAAGATGGCGGCCTTCAATATGGCGTTGCGTGGTCCGTCTGCTCTTAACTACTAATATTAATACTAGTTGTAGCGCCGTAATTGTTGACTACCCCAAAACAAAACTTGTTAAGGATTCTCGCTAATCTTTTCGGTCGTATGAAGTCGTGATATCAAATGCCAAGCTCTTTCGCCAAGCTAATCCCACCGAGTAATAGTTCGAAGGTTAAATGAAATACATGAAAATTGCTTACTGCGCAATTTTCAATTATTTCATTTAACGTTAGAAGTCTTGGTCGATGGGATTAGCTTGGCGAAAGAGCTTGGCGTTTGATATCCCGACTTCACGCGGCCGAAAACTTGGCGGGAATCCATAGCAAGTTTTGTTTTGGGGTAGATATTAGATCTTTTTGGTCCAAATTGATGAAATCCATTTTCTTTCTTAGCAATTATGAGGTGAAAACACCAATCTAGTATTCTGGTCCATTTCTTTTTTTCTTTTTTTTGTGGCAATCGTTACATTTTGAACACAGCATTCATCTTTTTCATATGATCAGTATTTCTTAGTATTACAGTATCTCCTTACAAATGCAGTATTACAGTATCTCCTTACAGTATCTCCTTTATTTAATGTTGAGTTTGGCATTGTTGCATAAAAATAATGTTTAAAACAACATAAAACAATCAATTTGGTCGTTTACAGAGGTCCCTAACCCCTGAACCACTTGACCAAATAGAAAAGGCCTTATGAAAAGGGCACTTCTCCGGAGCAATACCTGTAAAATGAGCTAAGAACCAGCTTTATCCACCGCATGGAAGAATTTATTTTCGTGATACAAAAAAAGCGTTAGCTAGTAGCCAGTAACTAGTAACTAGTAACTAGTAGTTAGGCAAATATCAACGTTATTCACGTCGTTTTTTTTGACAAGAAAACTTTAAGCTGTGTCAGTCACAATGACTTTTATGTTGTCAGGCGACCAAAGTCTCACGATCAAACAAGTTTCAGCCTTTTCTGTCGCATTGTTATTTATTCTCATATGGATGAAAATAGCCAAAGTACCTTAGCTGTAAAGACACAACGTGTATAGTGGTCGCCATGCCCATATGTATTATATCTGGATGGGTGTTATCGTTTATCATCTTGGCGGGCGACACACCGCCAAGATTGAAAAATACGTTTCAGAGATTGAAAATACTCATCCGACATCAATTGAGTAAATGCTTGCAGTCTTATATTCCGTGATAATAAGATAAAGAATTCCTCCTGACGAAACAATTTTCCCAATTGCTTCTGAATTTGCATTATTGACTGTTCGTTGCGAGTCGGCAGAGCTAAATGTCGGATTTTGGACTGGCCTTTTAGCAATCAATGATGAAAAACCTGGTTGTGAGTGGTTCTAGCTAGTGACAACCTTTCAACGATCTCTTCCTTCACCGGAAACGCTTCTTCAAACGGAAACACGACGTCACGGAAACAGACTGACACAACAAAAGGAAACGTATTTTTCAATACCATGTTCCCTACAATACAAACCCACCCCTTCTAATTTTCGTACACGTCATGTAAAAGTTACGTTAATTTTAAGCCATTATTGCAGTAGGTTAAAGGCGGAGGATGACAAATGTTGAAGCGTTCCATTCCATGGTAACTTCGTCGGTTTGCTAACCATATTGTTAGAGGAGCATTAGCGGAGCAGGATTTACCCAGCACGTGAGGCGTGGGCCTACAGCCCCTGCTCTTTAGGGGACCCCGAGACTTTAAAGGTCTAACCATTACGATTGTATACGACGTATGTCGTTTGTTTCCTTGATAGAGCTGTAATTCCCAAACAGTGCTATGAAATTGTATCCTTGTTGTTTAAAAAAAAACCACCAACAAACGAGAATGTGCACCATAAGCAGTGTGTGCAGCAACCAGAGGCAAAGTTAGGGCCTACGTTGCAAATCCAGAGGCCTGGATTGCAATCAAATTCAGGGCCTCTCATTTATCAAAGATGGCTGTTAGTTCGTACAAATTATCACTATTAAAATGACGGATAATGTGTGCTTAATTTTCAAATAAGCAAGCCTGCATTAGCTTAAATTTTGTTTAAAGATCGTAATCAGGAGTTTATGAAAGTATACACGTCCTATGAATGCATAGGACATGGGAGTATCCATGCTGTAACAATCGCTTCATATTCCAGCCTTTGTCACAAAGTCGTCTGGTGGAGAACCTGTGGGTTTTGTTTCCTGGCTCCAAGTTAGTTGATTCAACATCGCCAAAATCTTTTTTCTTTACCAAAGCACCAGTAGGGGTTCACTTTCTGGCATGTGCGTCAACTACATGTTGTTAAGCCTGGAGGCAAGACATACCATTTCTACTCCAGTCGGCCTTGACTTAAAGAAGCCGTCTCGTTCCCCTTATCTAGATCATTCAACGTTGTTCCGCGCGGAGTATTTACTTATGTATGTGCGTGTAATTACATATGAACTTTTACCTGAATTTTATATACAATTATAGCCAATTCAGGCCGGCTTCTCAAAAATATAAATCAATTGCACCTGATTCTAGCCCTAATCCCATTAAGATCATTTGAATTCTTGAAAGTTTCTTAAATTTAGCTATATTAGCCGACATATTGTTGGAATTTGGTTGACTTGGGTGGAATTGGATGGAAATGGTAGAAAGGTGAAAAAAATTATTGACAATCAACTTACAGACGTCAATGATTGGAAATTGATTTGTCAGAATGAAAATGAAAAGTAACTGATTGGAATGGATTTGAAATATAAAATAAGGAATAGGGCGGTGAATTGAATTGGATTGGTCACTTGTCTGTTGGTTGATTTGGTTGGAAATGAATTTGGCTCAAGAATTTGAATTGGTATTGATGCGAATAGACTTGCTTCTCAATGAAAATTTGCTAGAAATGGAAATGACTTGCAGGGATGCTGCCTGTGTGACAAAAAAAAAATGTCAAAAATGTGATAAATTGTGTAAAATACGAGTGGTGGTGTGAAAAAGGCAAAACGTACAAAACGCACAAATCAGATTATCTGCCCTAATTATGGGCCGAGAATCAGGTCTGAAGTAGTAGAAAACAGAAGCACTAGAAAACAGAAGCACTAAAAAACAAGACTACTAAATGGGAGCAGCAAATGTTATTTCCTAATGTGCACAAAAAATGTTTGTAGAATCAATAGAGCATCTCTTTTTATGAATTTGTGAATATCGGGACAAATGTGATTTTTGAAAGGCTTTTTTAAAATCTTGTCAAAAGTTAAGTTATTAATAAATACACTGAGCGATATTATTAAGTGGGCATAAAATTATTTTTATTACAACAAATTTTAAAGGCATCTTAAAACAACAACAACAACAACAAAAAACACAATTTCGCACTAGAAAAGAAAAATACGTACTGAAGAATTATGAAACAGTGGTGTGATATATGAAAAAGTAAGAAATAGTGATGTAAAGAGTGAAAAGTAGGTATGCGACAAATGTAAAAAAAAAAAAAAAGGAAAGGCAGGAATGTGAAAAAAGTTGGTGTACCTGAACTTGCCTTTAACGTTCGCTCGACTCAAATGTAATTTACTCAAATCCGTTCATCCGGAAATTGATATAAGGAAAAAGGTGAACATTACTTAAACATAAATACCTGATGATGGAATTGGGGAGGGGGGGGGGGGGAAAGCCAAGCTGCGGATATCTTATTTGTCAGTGTTCACTTGGACTTTTCTATACATTTATATTGTATTTTGAAGCCATCTAGCATCGCATATATCCAAAAACCAAAGGGATTGAGGTATCTCGATAGTTTTTTTTTAATTGCATAATCGATTGCAAAAACGTACGATTTTTATTTCATTTTAATCCTTTACTGCCAGCCATCTGTGCTTCAACTCAAGTGGCTCTCATCCTGATACTTGTTATCAGCTAACGTTATAACAACAGCAGTCAAGTGGTTTCAGCAAAGTTTTTTTGGGTTCTGTTCTGCGTATTAAAAAAAAAAGTTTATTTTTATCAGCACAAGTACTTCTAAACTATAAAGTCAAGTGAAAGAGTCAAGCACGTTTCTTTTATTAACTTCGCTTTCGCTTTGAAGAGTGTTTGTTTTGCTGGGACAAAAAAAAAAATAGGGAAGATACGAAGGAAAAAAGAAAGGAATAAAAACGTACAAAAATCTCTTTTAAAGACCACTGAAGTGCCGAAGCTACACGATAATCTACAATGCTGTGCTATAGAGCAGTGACACGACGTAGTATTATTGTATATAAATCTATGCTGGAGCCTTAATGGGTTAACTGCAAGGGGCACTGCAGAGAGAAACAGAACGGCGTCATACTGAAGCCGATGCTGTGAAGAGTGATTTTTTAGGTCTAAAACGCGCGATTTTTGTTGTTGGAGAAAACAACGTTATTTTAATCCTAAGAAATCCGCTCTTCCGTTGTTTTTCCCTCCATTTTTATGTAGTGTACCTTGTAGTTATGCCCTCCAAAACCCATACTGGTGCCAATATGGCGGCAAATGTCACTGCTCTATATGCGGGGCCTAGTTCGAGGATATGACCCCATATTTGCTAATGGTACAGGAGAAAATAATACCCAGATCTCTGTAAATTGTATAAAGGAAACTGGAAAACAAGAAAAGATAAGTGAAGATTATGGGTCGATTAAATAAATTTCCATTCTTAGCAAATTTATTTAAAAAAAAACACAATATTTCTGGCCACACGTGGGGGCCGTCATCAGGCACAAACAACACCGCAAAACACATTTACATATTTACAAAATGACGGGAAAGCCAAAGGCTCACAAGAAATAACTAAATACAGCTGATGTAAACCTATATTTACGTTGCCTTTTGGACTTATATGTCAGACTGCCTGAGCGGGGAATCGAACCCAGGATCTTTGAAACCAAAGGCTGAGGTCCTACCACTGAGCCAGACCTGGTTTGCATCTGTATTTAGTTATTTCTTGTGAGCCTTTAGCTTTCCCGTCTTTAATCATTATTTCACGTTTAAGTGTTCCATTCGTTTCACCTGGAGGATGGCGCGGCAATTAAGCGTCCCTCCAGTGACGATTGGAAAGTGTTTGTTTATATGTATATTGTATATATGCACGTGGTTAATGCTGCCTATGGCCGTTTCCTTTTGGCCGTGTCAGTATGGCTCAGCGGTAGGACCTTGGCCTTTGGTTTCAGAGGTCCTGAGTTCGATTCCCCGCTCAGGCAGTCTGACACAATAAGTCCAAAAGGCAACGTAAATAGGTTTGCATCTGTATTTATTTACAAACACTGTTACAGTCTTCGTAAAAAACACACGGTCGTCTAAATCTTAAAATTGAACAAATTTGCTTTTTTTACCACAGTAAACGAGAGAGACGTTAAGGACCTAATCACCCCTCTCTCGTTTACTCTGGCAAGAAAACAATGGTTTTTTTTTTCAATTTTAAGCTTTAGAGGACCTTGTGTTTTTTATGAAGACTGCAAGTGTTTGTAAATATGTCTTTTGCAGTGTTTTATGTGCATGATGACGGTCCTCATGTGCGGGCAGAAATATTGCGTTTTTTTAATAAATGTGCTAAGGGTACAAATTTATGGAGTCGACTCATTTTTTAGACGGCAAACTTCTTCACCCTTTATAGGAAAACAAGCCAAACAGCGAAAATCCTGCACCACATATAACGTAGTAAAGTAAGCCACCCTTCATGCATTTTAGTTTCGTCGGAGTAGGTGCGAACTGGCAACCCGATTTCCCCTAGATCACTGACGTAATATCGTCATGCCAACTCATCTGTTGGCATAAAGATGACTCGCTAAGGTTTCAGCCAAGGTGGTACGGGGAATAGCTAGTTACCTTGCTGGTCACCGCTAGTAACCTTAATAACGTGTTCAGAGCGTCATCATTACGCCAGCAGAGGAGTGGGCATGTCGATTTCGATCGAGAATACATGTCGAGTGATCTGGGGACGGATCGGGTTGCCAGTTCGAATCCGACTCGCACCACTCTTGACGAAACGTAAGTGCATTAATGCGGCTTAAACCGCTTCCACACTGGACCCCGAACGTGGTGTTCGAAGTCCGGGCCCCGGCTTGTGCCCACAGGCAAAACCGACACCCTTCCTCCATTACTCCTTTACACACTGAATTCCAACATCGCGTCCAAGATCCGGACTTTAGTTAATCTTTCTGTCGCTACAAACGTTCCGACCCTTTCCACACTGAAACAAGAGGTCGGGGTCGGCGTCTTAAGACCCGATCACGAGCAGGGGCGAGTTGCTCGTCAAACACGAACGTCGAATATGATGCGATTTTGACGGAATCGTTGGCCACGTCGTGTGCAAACATGGCAACGATTACGTCAAAATCACGTCATATTCGACGTTCGTGTTTGACGAGCAACTCGCCCGACAGGACTTGAAAGTCGGGGTCGGGTCCGGACCCAAGTCGGAGTCGAGTATGGAAAGGTGACCCTCGGGTCCGGGGTGGGCCCGGGGCGGGTCTGGACTTATTCCCAGTTGTCTTTCCTTTTACGTGTAACGAATTCATGACAGGCGTTACAATCTTCGTACACTAATTTATACGTTTCAGTAATTTCAAGAATTTGTTACGAGTATGGAAATGAAATAAAGTGACGTAATTTGGATAATTGCTTATGCTATAGGCGAAGTATGACCACAAAATGAATAATACCTTGTGTACATGCGTTACAAGGTTTTTCTTATTTCACTGATTTTAAGGATTTTTTTAAGGCAGACCTACATCCTGCTCTATACGCTTTAATTTTTTGTTATAATTTATTAGCGGTTCGGGATGCTACATTCGTTGGATTTCCCTCACACGTATGCTAATACGTTTGTGCAACCATGGTAGAACTAAATATCCAACTTGACTTTGCACTTAGCAGTAACAGGAGCGGCATAAAGGAGACTCAGTAGGGCTTGACGAAGTGTCGACGATGATTCCCCTCCTGTTCCAGCTCGTTCTGAGTCGCGACCCCAAGCGGCCAATTGTGTAACAACTGGTTGTAACTATTTTCTGGCATAACCCACTTTGAAAATACAATATATAGGTTCTGAAGGTACATTCCGCCTGTCTAATAACAGCCACGCGCAGATCGCCATCCGCGCTTGTTACCATCGCACCGTTTCATGGAAGTCGGCGTAGTAATGCATGGCCAACCAAGAAAGTAGCTGCGTTCCTTGCACCGAGGAACGCAGCTACTATCTCAGTTGGCCTTGGGGGTAGTCGACGAGGCAGCATGAACGCAAAAGTTGTGTCGACGCAAACCGGAAATATTTTTGTATTTTAACATCATACTTTAGAATTTTTTTAGGCTAGTATCTTATAACTTTTCTTCGGCGATCTATTGGCATAAATAATTTTAATTTTTACCGCATTAGTCTTTTAGATTTTTGATCTCATGGTAGGCCTAATTATTAGCAAACGGTTAAAAAATACTACATGCACAAACACAGATGAAACGTCATGGTTTTGTAGCGCGCAAAGGATCATATATTCGCAGGATGCTATTAAATTAGTTACCAATATTTAACAGAAATTTCATGGACGCCACATTTTAAAACGGATTTTTAGCAAGGGATTGACTAACGGTAAGTAAATAGAACTCTGAGGCCGTACTTCATGTAGAGGATCGAGAAAAATGGCATTGGGAGGAATGTACCTTTAACCTAATAAATAGGTGCTTAAAGCATCACTCGTGCTACGATAATTATTCCAGGCACGCGGCAACTTCCCTTTAAGCAGCGCTGATCACCCTTGAAGCACAGTAGATGATGAGTGCCAAATTGATCACATGGACCAATTTTAAAATCCACTTTGTAAATGTGATTATGCAAACATCGCTGTTGGTGATTATAATCTTTCTACTGTTGATTGGAATTCAGTTGCTGCTGGCAATAGCACCCGCCGCCGTTTCTTCGACAGTACCGGCACCATGGAATAATTTTCAGGGGGGCAAACATTATCAACGGCTTTCTAGTAACAGTAATTCGTAGTTTTATCAATTACTTTACTTACCAAAAAAAATGCCTGTACGAATAGGCCTACATCGAGGAAACTATCTGTGTTGTGTAAGGGATGGAGCCATTGGGGGGGGGTTGTAATTAATTTGCAGTTTCAACTATGAATAACAAGAAAATCTTACAAGCGCGTTACTGTATTTTTTTTAACTATAAGTAATAATAATAGGTTTATTCAGCAATCGGCCCTAAGTTCTGTAAGAACTTGTGTGTGCCGGATTACAACATAAAAATATGTAAGGACATGGTGCGAGGAAAAAACAGAAATATGGTGTTTAAACAGTGAGACAGTTTGAAAGCAAGGCAGGAACATATGGTTAGACATTTAGCCTACACACTTGCAACTGAAACACCACTAAAAAACAGCAAATGAAAATATAACAATGCTAACAATATCAAAAACATGATTAACAGTATCAGGAATAAATCCCCCCCAACCACCACCAAAAAATCAGAAACATTCTGAGAAACAAACTATCTCTATCAGAGATAATATCGCAAACAAAATTAAACATTATCAGAACCAAAAACATGCTAAAAAAGCCATATCATATAAACAAAGAAAAGCTAACGTATTAGTTGTTGGTCTAAAAAGTAAGCAGTTATAGATGCTTTGTAATGGTTGATAATTTATTAAGTTAAAGCAGTCGCAATGGGATTTCATTGAAGATGTAAGGGACTTTGTAGCTGTTTGTGCCTTTACCGTAATGGTTCCTCACAGAGGGCACCTCATATCAGTAAGTTGTTTTTCGCAGATAAGCATTTTTGGTGTTGGAACTTATTTTATATACATCATTAAAATAATTTTATAACTGTTGGGTTGGCATGATACCGTTTTAATATGTGATTTTGTCTGAACTGTAAAATTTTTGGGAGGGTACCCAGGGAGGCACAACTGAAATATAGGGGAGCACGGGGCCCCCGGGGCCCCCGCACCCCCCTCGTAGCGCCGTCACTGTTCTTGGATCGTATTGCAGTTCACGGTTTCTTACAACTGGTGACGGAACCAACACGGGAAAAAGCATATATCTTGATTTGATTTTAACATGATGCTGACCGCTTGGTGTACCAAGTTAAAGTTGACATCCATCTTGGATTAAAGCCACCTGTTCATTATTTCAACAGCGTTGCCCACATTCTAAACGCAGCATCCACGTTCGAGATTCTCCGTCATCCAATAAGCTGATGGGGTGGCGTGATCTCGTTTTACTAACGAAAATCGCGGCGCTGCTGCAAATAGCGTTGATTCATTTTTAATTCACCGCTATTTTCTTTATATTGCTCCAAGATTCTACGGCGCTGCTTCTATAGGAGCTGAAGAGATGAAAAGGCGCCTTCAAGTGATCATAATATGGTAGTTTTTTTAATTCATTCTTCCTTTCAGTCTTTGAATCCTTTTCCTATACAGATAAACTTGTTATCAAATTTGATAAGTTGAGGTCATGGCTAGCTGTGGTTAGTTGGATAAAACAACAAATGGTAACGTCCATGCTGCCTGGGGCAATATCACTACCACTGTTTGACAGGAAGTACAGTTTTGTACCAAGTTGGCAAAAAAAAAAAAAAATCATGTAATGCTTTGCCAAACGACATCATAAATCTTGGTTACAGAAAGTGGCGCTACTACAAACGAGATAGAACAAATAAAAACCTTTTAAAGGGATACCCGGCCTGCCTTATAACATTCAGCCTGCCTTATAACAGCTACGCGCAGACCGCCATCCGCGCAATAACCAGTTTCAAGGTCGGCTAGGGTGGTAGCTGCGTTCCTCGCAGCGAGGAACGTAGCTGCTGTCTCGGTTGGCTTTGGTAATACCACACGAAACAGCATCAAGTTAAAGATTGTGTCGTCACAAACCGGAATGATTCTCGTATTTGAACATCACAATTTGTAATTTTCTAGGCTAGTGTCTGAGTGGCGATCGATTGGAATAACTAGTTTTAATTTTTACTGCATTAGTCTTTTAGATTTTTTATTTCATGGTAATTATTAGAGAATTAGTATATGCACACACAGAGATGAAACGTCACGATTATTGTAAGTGCGCAAAGCATCATATACTGCGGGGACGCTCAACAATTATTCAATTATTCAACAGAAAATCTCCTAGACGCCACTATTTTAAAACGGATTTTTAGCAAGGGATTGACTAACGGTAAGGAAATAGCCTTCGGGGCGGTACTTGATGTGGTAGATCGAGAAAAATGGCGCTGGGAGTTATGTCCCTTAAACGTACAATAAGTGTCGACAGAAATATACAATCAGTGTCAAGAAATGGAATTGTTCCCGTGAACTTACTGAGGGAAACACCACCTCCTTATTTCGCTTCTTTTGCAGAAAGACAGACGGTGTATGCAGATCTATAATATCACCTCTAAAGGTGGATGATACATTCTTAAAGGGATGCTGTGCCTAAGGCCAATGGATTAAACACGATCTTTGCCGCGAATGGAGTGGTTGATAATGGGGATATACCCGGTCTTCCAGCTGGTCAGCATACAGGTGATGGCTATGCTATGACCATGTTCTATTTACACCTGCAAACGTTCGTACAATTTTTGCTGCTATCAGACCAAGTCATGCAGTTGGATCTGATGGGTTCTCTGCTTTCTTTTATAAACAAATTGGTTCCCCAAATAACTGTCCCATTTGCATGGATAGGTGGTTGTGTAGGCTGCTCGCATTTTGCGAGAAAGCCTCAGTAAGTCTGCCTCACTCCAACCTCACTGAAAGCTACGTGACTATAATACAAAGTTACGTGACTAATAGAAAGTTACGTGACTCCACACAGCTCACTCGTAAAATCGCAGGAGATTAAACGCCTTACTGACCTATAAACACATGTAAATACTAAGGAAGGTAAAACTTCTGGGTGGCTCTGAAAGAAGTTTCTAGGATTGCTATAAACCTAATAAAAACACGAAACTTTAAAAAGCTTATCGTTTTCCGCACATCTATCGAAGACGTAGAGCGAATCCATGCCGCATAGGCATAAAAAGAAAGGCCCACAAATTACTGAATTGGTCTTTATTGCCGCGTATTTTAATTTCTGAGTTCAAGGAGCTCGCCGGAGCTGAAGTGCCACGCTGGTGGGCCCCCCCCCCCTCCCCCAGTGTAAATCCTGCCCTGAATCTCGGATTGGATAGGCCCCTTTTCACCATGAAACAGAAAAGCTAGTTACTTCCCCATCAGTGATACGTTTACGTAGGCGCACTGTAGGTGGAAACCCCTAAGGCCCAAATTTTCAGGGACCCCAGAAATCTAAAAGAAGTTTTTTCTTTCGTTAAGGATTGGAGAAAATATTCAACACACAAGTTACTGGATTAGTAATTATTGGAGGTCCGTTTATGAATACTCTTGAATGCAATCTTTGTAATGATCACTTGCTATGCTCGATCTTTCCCAAAATATGAGTGCTACGTCTCGTCGAATCTCTACATTTCCGACTTTCAACTACGCTATTATACTCAATGGTTTTCTTTCCTATTTCGGTGCATTAGGGGGTACACGACATGGGTCCAGAAATCGATTATACACCGCGATGTATTAAACATTGTCTCGTATCGATAAATCCTTAAATTTCCGACTTTCGTCTACGCTGTAGAGCAGCGTCAAGTGACGTTATATTGGCTACGAGACACCATTTGGAGGTAATAGCTACAAGGTGCACTAGATTAAAATGTTACGGAAAAAACGGCATTGCTAGTCAAGACAGTGCTTTGAGAGCGGATTTCTTAGGCTTAAAAGAACGTTGTTTTCTCCAACAACAAAAATCGCGCGTTATAGGCTTAAGAAATCGAATCTAATAGCATTGGCTTCAATAAGACGATCTTCCTTTCGCCCTCCAGTGCACCTTGCAGCTAACCCAGTTACTGGCTCCACCATAGAGTTAAGCCCTAACCAGACTGGCTGCTCGCGGCTGCCCGGTGTCGCAGTATGGTGCAAAAAAGACTTCAATATTAGTGCTTAAACACAACATGAACCGTACGAATTGCAGCAATTTTGACCTTGTAGACACGTAGTAACGCATCGCTTCGCACGAAATTGTCTTCTGTCTGGAGAGGCCTTTATACACAATAATACAACGTCGTATCACTGCCCTATGTTCGATGGTTTTCTTTCCTACGTCTCTGTATTAGAGACCACAAGATAAAGAGTCCAAAAATCCACTAGACACCACGACCGTACTAAATATAGTGTCTCGTCTCTTCGAGTTCCTACATTTCCGACTGTCATCTATATGCTATGCTCGATGCTTTTCTTTCCAATGTCTGTGTACTAAGTCCCATCACAGTCCCTTGCACCTCAGGGCCACAGCAGGTATTAACGCATTCCTGCTTCCCAGAACATGCAAAAGGCAGAAAGGAACCGTTAGCAATGCAAAGAAAATACGGAAATTTATTATTATGAGCTTTTAGTGTCTGTGGCAGTTTGATACAAACCAGCCCGCTTTACCCGCCACTATTTCCGCTCTTCGCTCTCTCAGACAACCAACGAACCAAATAATAAAAGAAAAAATTATATTTTCGAAACTCAGCAGCTGCTCACATTACTACCATAATTTATAAAACAAAAGTCATTTCGACAACACATACCCTATTTCGATAGGCTGTAAAACTTTTACGTCACACGCGCACAATTCGTGATTTCAAAAGGACTCCCCAATTCCCCCCCCCCGACTTTCTTCCCCCCCTACAACCCAATCGTCCTGTACTAATAATAATAATTGTTCCAGTCACTAGCGTTGAACGTACGTATATTGACCGAAAACAAATTTGTTCTACGGTTTAGTAGACGACCGTGGTCACAGTGCCCATGGTCGGCAGCGATCGTGGCACGACAGTAATGCAGTAACGTTACTGCAGTAATGCTTTATTTGTCTACCGTTACTAAATTTGACTTATTTCACTTACCTACTTTGACTAATTTGTATTAGCGGTCTATTTTCCTGATTTTACGAAATTTGACTTTAACGTAAATTTTTTTTGGGAGGGGGGGATATCCCCCCCGCCCTGACCTTTGCTCTCCCCCCACTATACCATTGCTACAGCGTGACCATTATTACAGAGGTCAGTGCATGGTGCCACGTTTACCAGCACACTCACTGGTGACGTAATTTCTCAAATATCATACCGAATTCATTATATTTTGACAGACGGTGTGGTCTGAGCCTAGATTTGCC